>JACGDI010005265.1:342609-357924 GCA_014898725.1 Jacaranda copaia | reverse complement strand
AGCCTAGAATAAGGTGTGAGCCATATTAGATCTTTGTAGTTATTGAACATTTTCAATGCTAAGGTAGTACCCATGATATCGAGCAAGGGATTATTATAAGTGAAAGCAAACATCAATGGCATACCCACTAAGGTAATGGTAGACATGGGGGAAACACATAACTTCATAGATGAGCAAGAGGCAAAACAATTAGGCCTACTTATCATGAAGGGGGATAGTTAGCTTAAGATGGTGAATATGAGTGCTATGCCACTAAATAGCATAGATAAGGGCATGGTCATGACATTGGGCTCTTAGAAGGGCTAAGTAGACTTCTCAATAGCATTGATGGATAACTACAAAGTCATGTTAGGAATGGACTTTTTGAGAAAGGTGATCACAATCTCTATGCCAGACTTTAACTGGTGTTCGTACTAGATAAGGAAACAACGTGCATGGTACCTAGCACAAGTGCACCCGAAAGGAATGGTAAGATGCCACAATTGTTGGCTATAAAATTGACCAAGGGGTTAGGAAGAGAGAGCAAAGACACTTGGCAGCCACGGAGGTGCCTGAAGTGACGAAAGTGGCACAAGGGGATGATGCTCCATCTGAGATAGAGGGGTACAAGCCCAGCGAAACAAATTCATTAGTCGATGCCCCAAGCCAGAAGGTAGGACTGATAGCCATGAGCTTAGCCAAAGGGACCATGGTGAACACAATCAAGCAAGGATTGATGAATGACCCTGTGGTTGGAGAGCTAAGAAAATTAGCTAAGGAAGGAAAGACACAGTGGTTTTGGGTAGAAGATGGACTACTCTACATGAAAAGATGATGCTTGTATGTATTGAAGTGGAACAACTTGAGGTAGGAGCCTATTTAGGAATGCGACAATACTAAGTATTTAGGATACCTAAGCTAAAATAAAACTTTAGCACTACTTGAGATGGCGTACTTTTAGCCTCAGATAAAGGATGGGTTCAAGGTGTATGTGTGGACGTGCCTCATGCGCCAGCAAGACATAGTGAGATAAGCAACCCATAGGATTATTCAAGCTATTACCGATTCTTGAGCATTCATGGGGAATGATATCTATGGATTTCATAAGCACCTTGCCAAAATCTAAAGGGTTCGATCGATTATGCTCATGGTGGATAGGTTTTCCAAGTATGGAACCTTCATACTATGTTGAAGGGACTGCACAGCAAAAGAGGTAGCACGGGCATTCTTCAAGAATGTGGTGAAGTATTAGGGGCTACCAAGTAGTGTCATAAGTGATTGAGACCCCTATTTCATGGGCATGATATGGACAAAGTTGTTCAAGATACTCGGGACAGAGTTATGATTCTCTATGAGCTTTCAGCTACAAACTAACGGGCAAATTGAATGGGTAAGTGCCAACCAATAGAATTAGGCTAGGCTTTTGGACATGGCACAATTCTCCTACAATTTGCAATAGAGTAAAGCCATAGGACAAAGTCTATTCAAGCTAGCAATGGGATAGTAGCTAAACACGCCACACACATTGGCAATTTCACTTAAGGAAAACAGTCCTAAAATGATGAAAATGGCTAAGTTATGGAAAGAGCAGTCTGACTTAGCGCGTTTAAGTTTGGAAAAGGCCTGCAAGAGAATGAAAAAGTGGGCTGATGAAAGACGACGCCTGAAGGAGTTCAAAATTGGCAACCAAGTTATGGTGAAGCTGTTACCACAATAGTTCAAGGTATTGTGAGGGATGCATAAGGGCTGGTTTGCGAGTATGAGGGGCTATTCAAGATTGTGGCATAGGTAGGTAAGGTCTCGAATTGACTGGGGCCTACTAAGTATGTTGAAGATTCACTCGATCTTTTATATGAGTATGCTCAAGCTAATACCAAGAGGACAAAGAAGACCCAAGTTGAGGAAAATCACGTTGAGCACCTCCTGCTATGACAAAGTCATATGATAAGGAAGTAGAGAAAGCCTTTACATTGAAAGTTGTGAGACGATAAGGTATCCCATCAAGTACACAATACTTGATCAAGTGGAAGGGACTACCCGAGTCAGAGGCAACCTGGGAGACTACGGAGGACTTGTGACATTTCAAAGACTAACTTTGAGATTTCAGCGCAATGAGGCCGTCGCTAACTTAGGTGGGGGAGGATGTTACACCCCAATTGAGGACATGCAAAGGATCTGGATAGAAAGGTTAACGTTGATTCAGAAGACTCTAGAACCTTGTAGAAACTTGTACATATGTGTATAAAGTAGTAGAAATTGTCCAGAAAGTTTTAGTGTAGGCTTCTAGAAAACTCTAGAGAATATTTTGGAAGATTCTGGTCTTAGAAAAATTCTAAAAATGTAATATAGACTATATGATTAGGTCAATCTCCATCGTTGATTTAGGATGAGGGTTGTATGAATAGGGTTGGACTTCATTTGGATTTTAACCAAGTAGAAGTAGAGAGAAAGTAGAAAGTGAGAAGAAGAAGTTGTAAACAAGTAGAGTTCAGGTAATGCAAAGCCTCTTTGAATTTCTCTCAAGTCTCTCATGTGCTTAACGCTTGGCTAACTCACTTAAGTGGGATATAGGATGTTAGCATTTCTTTTACCTATCTAAGAAGTGTAGAAGAAGCATGTCCTTAATTTAAATAAAGTTTAGTGCAAGCTAAGTTTGGTACTAGGAAAATGTGAAAGTTTTATCCCATCTTATGCCTGACAGTTAGCATGTGTAAGGGCACATAAATACAGTCTATTAGATTAATTTACCATGTTGAATTTTAAATGAGCTATCTAAGTGGAACAATTTAGTAAATTTTGGCCTAGGAATTTGGAAAAACTCTTTCTACTATAGTTATGGTTGACATCCTAAGTCACATTATTTCTGAGAAGAGGAAAACAAGTTGCATATCTGCTCGTTGATTTTGTATTTGAAGTGCCTTGAGAATGGATATATGATCTAGGTCAACTCTAAATAAAGTTCAATTTGGACATTTTGAATCTTACTAATGCATATGTTCACTCACTGGACAGCTACTACGCTTTGTGATGCAGAATTCACATCAAAAATAGAATAAATAGAGTTAAGAATCACTAGTGATTCAATAAAGCCATTATTAGCTTTTCTCTACAAACAGATAAGGAATAGAAGTCTAAGAAGCATTTGCAGGGAGCATAATTCTCTTTAGTTTCGCATCCTTTGAGTTGTGTTTCAATTAAGGTAAAAGACATCTCTTTTCTCTTCATTTTTCTCCTTTCTAGTTTGCTTGATGAAATTAATTATTGTTGTTTCACACTCCAAATTTTTTAGTATAAGTTTTGATTGTACAAAAACTTATTTCTTTATATGATAGCAAAATTATATATAAGACCTTACTTTCAAATTACTTTGCTAGTCAATATTTTCGAGCTTGACCTATGCTCCATTATTTGACTTTCTTCCCTTGCTATGCTACATTGTTTGACCTTCTCAAATATTTCCGTGAGGCTACTCCATGATATTATGGTTAATGTTAGAAAAGAACTACATGTATAGTTTGCCTAAAATGTGATGAAACTAATTATTTCTTACGTACTCTAATATGTGGTAAAACTAGATAAGTATTTTAGTTTCCATAAAGATTAGGCTTTTTCTCATTATAAACTTATAGTGTTTTTAATATTTGAATGTTCAAGAATCAGTTAAGCAAAGAGAGGAAGCAATAGTATGGGAACGACCACTATAAAAGAGGCCATGTGGATAAGCGACGAGGCAAAGAGGTTAGTTGAAAAGTCAAACGTGGGAGAAGAAACTTTGACAAGGACATTAGGAGCAATAGTGGAAGAGCCAAATGCAATAGATGGTGCTTCTTCCTGTCACAATGAAGGGGGCGACGAGAAAGACAAATAACTCTATTTAAATTAACTTGGCTTACTTGGATTTAATGAACTTGTTTGTCTTAAAATCTCTATATTGTCTATGAATTTCGACAATATTATTTGAATTTGTGTTATTGATTTGCGTTTTTGGAATGTGAATTCTATTTTAAATGATGAGGTTTTAAATTGTTATTAACAAGAATAAAAAATATGTTGGATAAATATATTAAATTAAACATAATAATAATAATAATAATAATAATAATAATAAATTAGTGACTGATTAGTGACTACCTAGTGGTCACTAAATAGAGAAAATACACTCATTATTCCTGAAATTTTTTTACTGCAACTAGTGCTTACAAATCTATGATCGATTAGTGATCTCAAAGATGATCACTAAATGGAGGAAATACACTATTATTTCTGAGAAATTTTGATCGCCGCTTGCGGTAAAAAATCCATGATTGATTATTGACCCTAAGGTGGCCTCAAGTTAATAACAAATGGAGAAATTGGTCACATGGCCAACTATTAGTGACCCACATTGCGGTCACTAATTGATCACTCATTAGTGAGCGCTTTGTGACCGCTTGTTCACTATTTTATGAATTTATTTTGTGACAAAATTTAAATTGTTAGTGACCGCGCTGGCGGTCACTAATTTGTGACCTCATGATCCAATAGTCACAAATTTCAATTTGTAATTGATCACAAATGCGGCTTTTGATAATGTTATTGACTGATTTTTTGTTGGATTTTTTATCAATTTAGCGATTACTAAAGCTGATTTTTTTTTTGTAGTAATATCACTTAGTAAACAAAACTTAAAAATATAATCCTGACTTAATATCTTGTTAAATTTTTAACTAAATTTGATTAAATATAAATAATAAAAAAAGAAACACACACACATAGAAATCCTATTCCCCCAACCTAAACCCGACCCCACCGGCGGCTATGGCTAGCAGCGGTGCTTAGTCATGGTGAGCCTGGCCTACTCAATGTTATGGATGGATTTGATCACGGTCATGCCCTAGCCAGCGGCCACACTTGGCCATGGCTAAACACCACAGCTAGTAGCCACATTTGATCATGACAAACTTGTGCAACCACTCAGTGGCCAACCATGGCCAGTCGTTGGGCTATATATGGTGACCCTACACGACTGCCTGACTAGTCTGCTAGCCATGACCATGGCTATCATGACAGTGGGGTAGGCTGGGTTGGGGTGGACATATACATATGTAAATATTATTTTTATATGTAGGTGTTTATATATATATATATATGCTATATATCTATGTATGTTGCTAATGCATATATGTATAATTATCAAATATATATACAAAACATATGTATGCATACATGTATATTTTTAATTTATAAAGGAAAAATACAAATAAAGATTCAAAATATGTATTTTATTTTTTAAAATTTGGAAAATATAAATTTTATTAGTAATATTATAATATTTATAAGTAAATTATGCACTACTTTTGTAACACCCCTAGAATTTTCTTGATTATAGTTATAATCTTACCATTATTTGAATTTTTCATGAATTTTATTTTATTAATTATTTTAAAAGTTTTGTGCTTAAAATTATAATTTTTATAGACTTGACTTTATATTATCTGAAAAATTATTGGGCCTAAAATGCGAATCTTAAGGAGTTGTTTGCACACATTTTGAAATACTTGGGCTTGAATGGAACAAGTAAAGTTAACTGAAGGGTTCTGTATAATTTTCCTAAATTCCTGGACTCAATTGCATGGTCTTAAGAACTGTGAGGACCCAATTGCAAAAAAAGCCAAAAGTTTGATTTTTGACACCTCGGCAGATTTCATTTTCATTTCATCAATACTCATCTTCTCTTCCATCTCTTATTTTTTTCTTTCCTCTAACCGTGACCATTTTTTCATCGGTTGTCTTCACACTGGCCACATTTTGCACCAAAACCATTTAAACACTTTCCCTCACCCTCGGTCACACTTACACATACAGGAACCATTGATCGGCCATCTTGCCTCCGGCAGTAAGAAGGTAGAAGGAACCGACTTTGTGAGTTCTATGGTAGCTAGCGGTAAGATGCACTAACTAAGCTTCAGAGCGGATAGTTAGAGAGCTCTTAGCTTAGAGAACTTAGTGGTGGTCTTGCAAGGGAGTTTCCACAATAGCAGGGGAGGAGATCGAGGAGATGGGTTCACGACAAACAACTGGGTTTTAGACTTTTGGCATTAAATAGTGACTCCATGGGGTGCATTAGGTAGTACTCCATGAGGAGACTCGTATGGAAGCCTTACATGGTAGAGAAACACAGCGGCGAGGGCAAAAATGGCCGATGGAGATAGGTGGTTTTGGAGACTTTGAGGCAACATTTGGCTCCTTTTTCAATGGAGAAATAGAAAACCAAGGGAACCGTTGGAAAGCTCTCATGAGAGCTGTCTAGTGGTGGTGGCGTTGAATATTTTGATGGCAGTAGAAAGATAGTCTTCACATCTCAACACAACAATCGCTCCTGTGCTATTAGTTTGTGGTTTCAAAATTTTGGTGGTGAATTTGGATTTTTGTTTAGTTGTATCATTGTTTTATATATACATGTTATACATATTGTACCTTGCTTATCTACCCTTGTACCATGCCTAGAATTAGATTTTGGGGATGAGATGAGATTGTTATGTGTATATGCATGTGTTGATTGAATCCCATGCAAGGAATAAGGAGTTTGGAAATGTGAATTTTGGACCCGAATTCATGCATAATGCTAAGATTTGGACTTGGATTTGATGTTAAGGATTGTATTATGAGTTTGAATATTATTTGATTGGAAATTGATTTGGAATGAACTATATGTATGGTTGGAAATATGTTATGACCATGATCTTGTATATAAGATGAGGTTAATCTTCGAAAAATGCAATTAGTGAGATATTAGGTTAAAATGATGAATGATATATGAAATAAATATGGAAATTGAAACATACTTGGGAAACATTAATGCTATTAGCTATTTTTTTGATATGATAGAGTTGTTAAGCTTTAAATTATTGTGTTAATCTGTTAATTGGTAATCTTGAATTATAATAAGCTTGATGATGATGTATTAAACGATTGAATGTGGGTTTTGACTATAATCGTTCTAGGTGGCATAGAGATGGAACTTGAGGATCAATATTTGTAACTTTTGACTGCGTTTCCTAAGCTAACAGAGGTGAGAGTTTCCTATTGCTATTATTGTACTTGTTTGAATTGTAACTATACTTTACTGCTTGTTGATTTTAAATTTGTTAAGATGTTCTCTTTCCTTGACAGATTCCCATTACTGCATAACTGTATATCCATCACTAAGTCCATTAGACTTTCCCTCGTTTCTCTTAAATTTTGCAAACAAGCTTGATTAAGAATGAAAGTTTAGATCAAGCATGAAGAGATGTTCCTTTTTGTAATAGTTAGATGTGGTTATGTACTTATGGGCCTTAACAATGTTACATGTGATCCTTAGAGATGTTGTGATGTATCAGAGACACTAAGGATACTTTGGGATCATACATATATGCTTGCTGACTGTTTTAGAATAAACTTTTAACTTGATCAATATCATTTTGTAAGTAATGATTGAGATGATTATTTCCGCTGTTTATGGTATATTGTCTATGAAAGAAATTTTAGGGTCTGATGCTGGCAAATTTAGGTTTAGACTTTAGATTGAATTATTTTGATATCTCAACTTGGGGTTACTTTAAGTAGGGTGTCATAGGTGGTATTGGAGCATATGTTTAGATGAGCTAAACATGAACATGCAATAGAACTTATAATGACTTCTATTTAGGTTTGCTTGAATATACACTTAGGGGTACAACAAGACTATTAGGGTAAATTAGGATTATTAAAATATAGTAGGATCCTAAGGCATGAGTATAGACTACATTACTTGATTTTATTGCTGGATGGCTAGTAGCTCTGGAAAAGGAGAGGAACCTGCTATTGAGAATAACATTGGAGAATTGAAAGAGGATTTTGCAAAGCATAAGATGAATAAGGAATGCCTCTCCCAGACGTGCCAAAGATGGGAAACAAAGCTTTATAATATACACCAAGCCCTACAAAATGAGAGAATAAAGACAATGCAATAGGAGTTAGAGAAAGAAACTACATGCTTGATAGGATGTTAGAGAGTGTTGAGAGAGAGGAGATTCAGGTCTGAATAGCTACCAACCAGATTGAAGAGCTCCGAGAAATATGTAAGCAGATGGAGAAAATATTTTGGATGCTAAAGGCTAAGTATAGGAGAATGACAGATGAGTCCCACCCTATAATGGGAGAGATCAGTAGGATGATGGCATATTACCACTGAGCTGTAGACTAAGTGATTGGAGTAGGTGTCGACATCAACCCTGAGGTAGGGCCCTAAAGAGTTCACCTTTACTTTTGTTAGGGACACCTGCTGGGTGTGCATATTGATGAGAGACCAATTAGGGACCCAGTAAAGGTGCCTATTGTAGACCCCATGGAGGTGGACCCTGATAAAGATTTAGATGATGCTACAGAGGGGCTTGAGGAGCCTGAGGAGAACAAGGACAACAATGATGAAGGGCTAGAGAGGATGGATGACATCGAGGACTCTGAGTCAGATGTTATAGATGATGAGAAGTCCGACTAGGCAACTTGGCAGTTGTATGCTTATCAAATTTTGTGTACATAGATTGGTAATATTAGCAGCTTGTAGTTGTAGCCTGTAGCATGGCTAACTTTTTCTTTATTTCTTCTATTTATATATGTATGTATATTTTCACTATCTGTCGATTTTACTCAGATTGGGTAGGTTGTGTTGGTAAAAACTTGGTTTGTGGCCTATGTTCGTAGGGTTAAAATCTTGAGAATTAATGGTATCTAGAGGTAGTGGTGATGCCCCTGCACCCACGAGGATAAGTCTGAGAAGAGGACCCCTGGCTAACGAGCTCATGCACCTCATGTTCCTAGTTGAGGAGCACCTACTTATCACCATCACCTACCTAATGAAGAAGTTTCTCAAACTCTCCCAATGACCCAACCAAATGAGAATCCTTTCGCAGAGTTGGTATATCTCAAAAGCTAAAGATGTCGTCGGCAACTAACTCATCAACCAGTTAGTAGAGTTGGAATAGTTGAAGTAATTTTGGATGATCGAGCTTCAAAATAGTTTCTACGATTTCAGCCCTGAAATTCTACAGGGAACCAGATGACTGCAAAATAGAAGAATGGTTGGAAGATTAGGACAATATATTTAGAACTTTGAGATATCTAGGTGAATAGAGGGTACAATTTGTCATGTTTCTTTTGATGAGGCCAGCAAGAAATTGGTGGTAAATGGTTGAGCGTAGATGGACAGAGGCAGGAACTCCTCAAACTTGGGAGAATTTTGCCCAAGAATTCAAGGACACGTATATATCTTTGGTGACCAAGCAAGCATGAGAGAAAGAGAAAATTTATAGACCTGATTTAACAAAATCAATTTATCAATCAATTCGAAGCTACATTTAGCAAGCTAGTATAATATGCCTCATCTATCCAAGGAGATGAGAGCTTATAAATCAAGTAATTTTTACAAGGCCTATGACTAGAGTTAAGAAGAGGCTTTGGCTACTTAAGAATAACAAAATTTTAATTTAGCTGTGAGCAAAGCCTTACAATTGGAGGCAAAATTGCAAAAGATTCATAAGATTGAGATCCAAAATTGAAAGAGGAGATTGAACCCAAGAAGGTATGGTGGCATAAGCAAAAAATAGCTCAAACTTCAAGTTGGAGGTGTTTCTCAACAAAACCCTTAGGCTAATAAGATGATAGAATTAGAGTAGGATAAGGCACCAATGAAATATGAGTACTGTGAAGCACTGAGCCACAATGAGACAGAATGCTGGAAGAAGCAGGTCAAGTGTTTGCAATGTGAAAGTGATCAACATTTCATGAAAAACTGCCCTAAATTAAGAGGTCCACCGCCTGTGGGGAAAGGGAAACAAGTAATAGGAACTGACGGTAAATAGAAGATTCAGGCACAAGCCTATGTTCTTATAGGTGAAGATGCCTTTGATCCTGATGACATGGTGGAAAGTATAATTTCTATCTCTAATATTCTTGGTAAAGTGTTAAATGACCCTAGTGCCTCACATTCATTTATATTTGTTGCATTAGCTCATAAACTAAATATGTCACTTGAGACAATGACCTATCAAATAAAGGTTAGAATGCCTTTGGATGAAGGGATTGTGATGAATATTATGTATCGAGATTGCTCAATTATGGTCGAAAATTAAGTATATTCTGTTAATCTCATACAAACGCCCATACAAGGTTATGATGTGATACTTGGAATAGATTGGTTATATTGTCACCAAGCCCAGGTGAATTGCTTCACCAAGTGCATCACCCTCGTAGGGAGACATTATTATCCACTCGTTACCCAGCTGATAACACATCCCCAAAAATGATCATCATAGTAATGGAGGCTAGATAAATTTCGAGAGACGGTGGGTAAGAATTTTAGTGTATCTCATTAATAAGTCAAGGGATACTATAAAGTTAGAGAACATGGAAATGGTGGCCGAGTACCTAGAAGTATTCCTTGAAGAATTTAATTCATTGTCCCTAGATAGAGAAATTGAATTTGTCATTCACACCTTACCAGGGGCTACAACATTTTCAAAGATCCCTTATCGAATGGCCCCAACCTAGCTTAGAGAATTGAAGAATTAGCTTCAAGAACTATTGGCAAAAGGATTCATTAGGCTGAGTGCATCTCCGTGGGGAGCCCTTGTAATGTTTATCAAAAAGAATGATGGGATCCCAAGGATATGCATCAATTATCGGGAAATGAACAAGGTTACTATTAAGAATAAATACCTTTTCCCTCAAGTAGAAGAATTATTCGATCTACTGCAAGGGGCAAGGATCTTTTCAAAACTGGTCTTAGACAAGGGTACTATTAACTGAAAATCAAGGAGGAAGATATTTCTAAGACTTCTTTCAATTCTCAATATGGTCATTTTGAGTTCGTGGTGATGCCTTTTGGGTTAACCAATGCACCAGTAGCCCTCATGAACTTGATGCATTAGGTTTTCTGACCGTAATTTGATCAGTTTGTAGTCATCTTCATTGACAACATTATGGTGTTCTCTAGGGCCAAAGAAGAACATGCCAAGCACTTGCACATTGTCCTCAGGACTTTGAAGAAACATTAGCAATATGCTAAATTTAGCAGTGCAAATTATGGATGGAGAAAATAACCTTTTTGGGGCATGTTATCACTCAGAATGGGATCGAAGTTGACCCCCTAATGTAGACGCAATTGTCAATTGGTAGTGCCTTGAGAATGTTACAGAAGTCAGAAGTTTCTTAGGGTTAGTTGGTTATTACCAAAGATTTATTCAGGGTTCCTCTAAGGGACCAAAATCTTTTTACCTTCCTCTGTTATTTGGAATAGGTGGTTTATCCCCCTGTGAAAAAAATAAAAGGGTGAAACGTCCCTTTATATTTTTAAAATTTGAATTATTGCCCCCTTTTGTGTATTTGAGTTGAATTTTATATTAAAAGGACAAAAATACCCTCATATATCTATATAATTACTTTATATACTTATGTTTTTCTTTTTCTTTTATTTAATCTAAATTAAATAATTTTATATTTATAAAGTACATAAGATATTTATATAAATTAAATGCTATCTAATATTTATAAAATTATATATACATACATATATATATATATTTATGAAATATATATTTATGAAATATATAACATACTTATATAAATTAAATACTATTTAATATTTACACAACTATATAAACATACATATATATATAATTATCGAGACTTAATAATTTCATATTTATAAAATGCGTAACATATTTATGTATATTAAATAATAATAATTATTTATAAAATTACATATACATACATATATATAAAAATATATACATATAAAAAATTATATAAATACATATATGTATATAAAATTATTTATAACATATCTATATATGTAATATATATTTTTATTTTGTTTAATCTAAAATTAAATAATATTTTTTTATTAAATATGCAACATACTTATATAAATTAAATACTATTTAATATTTGTACAATTATATATATGTATATATATATAATTATCAAAACTAGATAATTTTATATTTATAAAATATATAACATATTTACATTAATCAAATACTATATAATATTTATGAAAAATTATATACATGCATAAATATAAAATCACATATAGATAAAATTATATTGTAGGGCCCTTACTTGGGATAGCACCTAAGCTAAGGCACCACTTTAGTTCAATCTTAATTCAAGCCCATAAATAAGCAATATAATCAATAAGCCCCTCAGATAATTTTTTCAAATTTCATCAAAAACATATAGTAGCGAATTTCAAACTTAACCAGTCTCATCCAATCACATGTTACAGACCATTAACACTTCGTAACATCTAACATAATAATTTACATGCCTTAAGTTATAACTCAGTATTACATGTCACAGCATTTCTAACATAAAGCTTAGTACTTATGGAAACCCATATACATGTACACATTGGTAAATGGAAGGATAAGTTCAAATAATAACTGTAATCACATGCTATAGAGATTTATCGAGGATGAATCAACTTAATAGATTATAATTTAACGAGTAAGCAAAAACATATCATAATACAATCAAATAGTCAAGAAATGGTCAGATAATTCAAAAATAATCTATCAATTTGAATACGGCTGAATTCGGTTGAAAACAATCGGAATATGGTTGAACAATCAGAATACAATAGAATATTGGAATAGTTTTATACTGATCAAACTGAACTAAACTTATTCAAACATATTAGAACAAACTTATACTGATTAACCAAACTTACTTAAAGATAATTACCTGGTACATAACTTATACAAATCAAACAGAACTTACCTGAGCATGACAACCCAGTACAAAATTTACTCTAACACGATAACCTGGTGTAGAATTTACCCAAGCATAGCTTGGTACAAAACTTACCCAGGCATATCAGCTTAGTACATAACTTATTACTGATAGAACAAATTAATGACATACCAACAAACTAACTTATCTAAGCATAACAGCTTGGTACATAACAAATTACTGAGAAAACAAATCTATAATACCATTTAAATTCAAACTCAGATAACTGAATGGAAAGATAACAAAATGATCAAATAATAGAATAGTTAGATAACAGAATGGTTCCAATGATAGAACAGTCAGATGAAGTATAATGGATAGAAGTTATGAGCGCCCGAACATACAAGAAATAGAAATAGAATTGAGAAGTAACCCTCATAGGGGTGTCTAGATTAGTGAACAAATAATCAAATGAGATGTCAAATAGTCCATAGTTCTCAATAATGCAATATAGTTAGTACTAAAATAGGAACAAAAAAAAAATAGATAAATATAAATCAAAGCTAGGTTGGCAGACCCTCACAGGGGTACAACAATTTGTGAGTGAGCTTTAAGAAAAGAAAATATCGATTGGTAGGCCCTCACAAGGGTATTCAAATAAGATAATAGATACAAATCAGAGTTCAACACAAATTCAGATTTCAAATGATCAGATTACGGTATAGAAACAGAAAACCCACATGAGGCTTATCACAAATGACAAATAGCGAGAAAAAGATGCCAAATTGGCAAACCCTCACCTTAATCATGTCAGCAATGTGGTCAAACTCTATTGATCCTCAGGGTTAAATCCTTCGTCGCCTATTCAAAAAAATAACCTTATATCAAAATCCATGTTCAACCTTAACAATCATCAATACTTAGAATCATACCCATAATAGCTCAATTTTGAGTAATTATCCTATTGATACTCAATAATGATCATAGCAATCTAGTTGCCAATAAAATCCAAACGTTAGTTGATTAAATCCTGGCTACATAAAATTATAGTATACTATATAACCTATAGTTTATGTGGAATAACACCAATTGAGTTCACTAGGCTCGTTTAATTTGTCAAAGTTGCTCCAATTTTATGCATAGGTGTCCTAATCAATTATTTCCATCATTATATAAAATAATACAAGGTTTCACAATGCTCAGAATGTACAAATGCATATATTCAAACCTATACACCAAAGACATCGTTCATATACCAATAACTATCTAACAAAGAATAATCTTTACAATTAGATTGCATGCTTGTAACCACCATGCCGAGGCAAAAATTTTGTCTAGTCACCACCGCCACTGCTAGAAAACTCACTAACAGTATCGAAAGAAGCTCCTTATCTTAAGGAACCCAACACCCAACTCAATTTCATCTTTTACCCACAAATTGACCTTCAATTTTGCATAAAATTGAGCGGTACCACCAAACTCTACCACGACTTCGAGTGTTGATTCTACCATCTCTGGTGACTATTTCTAAAAACCAAGGGTACCAATGTTCTCCTAAGCTCAAAAGCTACAAAACCCACTACCCCTTTCACCGTTGAGTCATGGGCACTGGAAACCCATCAACCACCACTATGGCTGAAACTTTGAGCTCAATTTTCAGCCACCTCATCAGTCAATTTTGGGTAAAGGTGGTATATTCATGTTCTACGTGAGGAGAGGAAGAAAATGATACCAAATTCACTAACGTTTGGTTGTTGGAGAGGGGTGGCCGGTGAGAGGGTGTGTAGTGGTGATGGTGGTCACAGTTTGAAGAAGAAAAGGAAGAATAATTATATGTAAATGGAGAAGTATGAAATGATACCTATTGCCAGCTTCTGCCAGAATTTATAAAATCGAACTTTTATTTTTTTGCAATTTAGTCCTCAAGAATTTAAGTCATGCAATTGAGTCTAAGAACTTTGGAAAAAGTAAGAATGAAACCCTAGTTGACTTAGGGTCTCCCATGCAAGCCCTAAGCTTCTCCAAAGTGTGCAATTAAGTCCTCAAAAATCATAATTCAGCCCGTAATAGTTTTAAATAAGGTTAAATCAAGTCTTTCTTAATTACATTCTAACACCAAAACTTTCAAAATTTTTGCAATCAAGTCCTTTTATTCATTTTTCTAAGCCTTAAAATCCAACCAATAAATATCTAAAATTCTAAGTTCTTATTTTCAAAATACCAAATTTTAGGGGTGTTACATATATATGCATATATGCTTATTTATTTATTCATAACATATTTGTATATATTAAATACTATTTATTATTTACAAAATTATATATACATACTTACATATAAAATTATATACATATAAAAAATCATATAAATACATATATGTATATAAAACTATTTATAACATACCTATATATAATATATTTTTATTTTGCTTAGTCTAAAATTAAATAATTTTTTAGTTAAATATATAACATACCTACATAAATTAATACTATTTAATATTTATAAATTATACATACACATATACATATATAAAATTATCAAAACTAAATAAATTCATATTTATAAAATATATAACATATTTATATAAATCAAATTACTATATAA
>JACGDI010005265.1:280931-339598 GCA_014898725.1 Jacaranda copaia | reverse complement strand
TCACTCTTATGCTACTAGTTTGTGGTTTCAAAATTCTGATGGTAAATTTAGATTTTGTTTAGTTGTATCATGTTGTATATACATGTTATACATGTTGTACTTTGCTTATCTACCCTTGTACCTTGCCTAGAATCAAATTTTGGGGATGAGATGAGATTGTTATGTATACATACATGTGTTGATTAAACCCTATGCAAGGAATGAGGAGATTGTAAATGTGAATTTTGGACCCGAATTCATGCATAATGCCAAGATTTGGACTTGAATTTTTTGTTAAGGATTCTATTATGAGTTTGAATAGTGTTTGATTGGAAATTGATTTGGAATGAATGATATGTGTGGTTAGAAATATGTTATGACCATGATTTTGTATATAAGATGAGGTTAATCTTGTAACTATGCAATTAGTGAGATATTAGGTTAAAATGATGAAATGATATAAAAATGGGCTAGTATTTTCTAATATATGAAATAGATGTGGAAAGTAAAACATACTTGAAAAACATTAATGTTATTAGCTATTTTTTTGAGATGATAGAGTTGTTAAGCTCTAAATTATCGTGTTAATAAGTTAATTGGTAATCTTGAATTATAATAAGCATGATGATGATGTATTAAAAGGTCGAATGTAGGTTTTGACTATAATTTTGCTATCTTGGTTAGGTGGCATAGAGGTGAAACCTGAGGATCAGTTATTGTAACTTTTGACTGCGTTTCCTAAGCTAATAGAGGTGAAGGCCTCCTACTCTGGGTAATTACTTTGTATAAGCTTACTCATTATTTGTTGGAAACCCTTGTGATAGTTTGCCATTTGGCCTTGTTACATCTATTGCTTTTATGGAAAAACCCCTGTGAGGGTTAATGTGCTTGATTGTATCTGCTCATAACTTGATTGATTACTCTTACTTGTTTACTTGAGATCCGTACTTGATTGTATACTTGATCATACTCAATTTGTTTGATTGTATACTCCTGTGTGGGTTAGTACTTATATCGCTCTGTTGAATGGTTCTTGATTATTCTAACACCTAAAACTCCTATTTATTTTGATTGGTACTTGATATGTTCAATTCTTGGTATTGTTCTATTATTAGTTGCCTTGTTGGCATATTTAATTGCTTGATTTATACTTGATGTACTTGTCGTACTTGATATACTTGTCATACTTGCTGTACTTGTTGTACTTACTTGGAGATAGTACTTGGGTTGAGTGCCAATTTTACGTGGAATGCTCAAATACATGGGACACACCTTGTAGTCCACCTAGGTGTCCATAATACGCTAGGGATTTTTCTTTGGGTATCGGCTTTATGCTAGGGATTTTTCCCTTGGCATCATAGTGCACCATACAATCCGTATGGGCACACCAATTGTATGCTGAGTTATCATGCTTGGAAGTATTTTTTTGAATGGTATAAGGTGAATATATGCATGTCTTACTTGTTTTGTTGGAATGCATATACTGTCAGGGATTGCTCGTTGTGCTCGTTGCACTCGTTGCACTCGTTCTTGCTTGTTTGTAAATGCTCTTGGAGCAATAAGGTATGAGAGTGTCCTATTGCCATTGTTATACTTTTTTGAATCATAATTACAATTTATTGTTTGTTGATTTTAAATCTATTAAGATGTTCCCTTTCCTTGATAGATTCTTGTTACTGCTTAATTGTGTGTCCCTCACTAAATCCATTGGACTTATCCCTATTTCCCTTAAATTTTGTAGACATGCTTGATTAGGAATGAAAGTTTAGATTAGGCATGAAGAGATGTTCCCTTTTGTTATAGTTAGTGTGGTTATATATTTATGGGCATTAAGAATGTTGCATATAATTCTTAGAGATGTTATGATATGTCAGAGACGCTAAAGATACTTTGGGATTGTACATATATACTTGCCGACCTTTTTAGAATGAACTTTGTACTCGATCACTATCATTTTGTAAGTAATGATTGAGATGATTATTTTCGTTGCTTATGGTATATTGTCTGTGAAAGAAATTTTATGGTTTGTTACTGGTAAATTTAGGTTCAAACTTAAGATTGAATTATTTTGATATCTCAACTTATGGTTAACCTGAGTGGGGTGTCACAACTTTACTAGAATGAAGATGAAAATTTTTTCTATTTATTAATGTCTAAAATTTTTTTGATAAAAACTTATCAATTTTTACATAGAATATGAAAATTTTAAGTTTTAATACAATATTAATTCTTAATTTTATTCTTCAGTTAATGTTTTGTGTTTTTATCTCATGTAGTGTTATTTTATTAAGAGAATAAGACTATAAGAGAATAAAGAGTAGGGTAATTTAGTAAATTGCTAGTAAAGTGTTCTATCAAAAGTGTTAAGTGAGTGGAATTAGTAAATGCTTATAAATCGCTCAATTTTAAAGATTATTTTCCAATGGTTGAAATCTTTTGTTTTGATACTAGGTCAAAACAAGCATCATTGACTATTGACAACCCCTATCTAGGACTATTTTAATTCTTCCACTTTCTCATCTTGCTCGAAAAGAGTTCTATCTTTTCCAACCATACCACACTATCAAAAAATTAAGTATTTACTATGAAAAAATTGCTACAAAATTAATTTCACAACTATAGCTACAAAATATAGCTACGAATTTTTATCGCAAATATAGTTTTATTAATTAGAATCAACAAAAGCTATTAATTATCAATTCATAGCATTGTACTTTCGGAGTGAAAATAAATTAATTATGCATTATCCATATAATTATATTTGTATATTTAAAAAATGATAATTAGCTATGGATTGGTTGTAATAAGAGTTAGCTACGACAATAATAGATTTGAACTGGGCTAGGACAATTTTGGATTTGGCTCCTCTCCAATATAACTTCTCTCCAATTATGCCCATTACACACTTAGATAGTTGTCATGTCATAAATGAATTATTCTAATGGCAAATATGAAATTTTATTAACCACTATCTTAACTCAAGTAAAAAAATAGTGAGGACTTTTTAATTGAGAAAACTCAATATTCATTCCTAAGATTACTCCAACTTTCCAATTACTCCATTCCAATCACTCCAATCAAAGATGGAAATTTAATCCAAATATCTTCCATTAAAACTTATGTGCAACAGATTATATACTCCAACTTATATACTCCAACTTACATACAATCAGTAGCTTGGTTTTACCTCTCACATGCCTCATTTTCACTTTCACATTACAGTTGCAAAAGCTAAAGCAAATATTGCCTTCTTGACTATCACATTGTTAATTAATTTTTATAATATATATATATATATATATATATATATATGCAAATTGCTCAACCACTAATGGTGTTAGAATAAAGCAAAGGACAAATGCAATTTATTTGAACCCTATTTTTACATTAATTATTAAATATATACATTAATTAGACAAGAGATCATAACTAGCAGCAAAATAATTTGTTACCTTCAATTAATAAATCAATTTAAATGAACTTGAGTCAACATATCTAATTTGAGTCCTTTTTGTACAAATTCATTATTTCAAAATACAAGGATCAAAACAAAAATAGTAAACCATTGCTGCAAGTATCACCTCTAGCAAACATCAGAGTTCATCAATCCAAGCACCACCTAGTGCATAATGAATGATCATCAAAGTGAATTAAAGCTCAAGTTAAAATATGAGGATTCCTACAAGACAATTAAAATGTATTTTGAGAAAAACATCTAAATAATGCATATATAATATACTTGACTAAAAAACATCTTAGAGTTCATAATAAACCAACAAACATCAACCTTCAAAGGCTAAGAACATTCTCCTTGTGGAATCATTTGAGGTTGTTGAGTGAGGTAACCTAAGTTAATATCTATATGCCCCTATTAAAAGTAAAGAGTGAAATGATTATCATAATATAAATTGGTTATCATAACAAAATGAATATATGTATATATATACAACACACTAATGAATAAAATTGACAACATTGACCTACTAATTTGGAGTAAAATGTACAACATGTTCTCTATCAGGTTGCATAGATGAAGAAGGTTGTTTTGGTGAACCTTTCTTTCTTCTTGTAGCTCTTTCCAAGAAACTTTTAGGTCTAGTATTTCTTCGATATGTTGGCTCTTTCTTTTTAATCCTTTTCACCCTTGTGGCATTTGTATTATTCACAAAGAGATCATTTCTTTTAGTACTTTGATTGGTTTCAAGTGCACGAGTCACCTTTTCTAGATTACCTGTGAGCTTCGCCTTCTTGATAACTTTCTACTTCATAGCAAATTTAGTGTCACATACTTTAGCTAACTCATGTCTTTCTTTAGACTCAACTGCCTCTGTTATAAGTTGAACAAAAATTGAACATGCATTCTGGTATCGATCATTGATTCCTAAGATAGGGTCATCTACTAATTCATACTATTTTTCACTAACAAAGCCCAGAATTGACACATCCTTCATCCACCTCTTCAAGAGATAGTGACCAGAAATTTCGATCTTCACATTCATCAAGTCAAGGCCTTTCAATGCATGTTGACATAATATGCCAATAAACTCAATTAACTTACATTTACAATTAACTAGAAGTTCTATGTGATTTGTAGTAACTTTATGTTTTTTAGCATTTCCATGTATGCTAACTTAATATGCGTAAGGCTGTCTAGTTTTTTTCATAGTCATTTACCTCAACAAGTAAAGACTTTTGCCACTGATCTTGAAACAAGTCAAATATTATTGAAGTATAAACATCCCTTGCATGTTTTAACAAAGGAATGTTAGCAATTAGAATAGGAATCTGTTGTGTCATGCCATAATTAGATTCCATTTCTCTATATCGTTTATAGTTGACATCCTTTTCAAAATGATTAAAAAACTGTATGAGTTCCAAATAAGATTTCAAGTTATCTCGTAAATCCCCATTAAAACTTCCACTTAATTGTGTAGATTTCATTTCAGTTGAAAAAATATTTCTTCCATACACTATTGACCCTTTTTCGCTTAATTGAAAGGTATTACTTAGCCATTAATTATCTCTTAGATCATCATTATCAGGCATTAGTTCCCTTCCCTATATTCATAGTTGTTAATCAAATTCTGAAAATCATTAGCAAAAGAACTATTACCTGCATAGACATGGCACAAGTGTTTAAGCGCATTCTGTTCCAAGTGCCAAATGCATAGTTGATGATATGTCTCTGGCAATGGCATCACCAATGAAATTTCCTTGCCTATAGCTGGATCTTGATTTATTAAGATAGTTCAAAAAGCCATTTAAAGGGGTTAGTAGTCTCATCATACAATAAAACTACAAGAAAATTAATATTTTGTCTATGGTTATTCATTCCCATAAATAAGCCAAAAGGTCAGTAGTTTTTATTAGTTTTGTATGTTGTGTCAAATGATATGACATCCCGATAGACATTATAATCCTTCATCATCCTCGTATCTGCCCAAAAAATATTAGTTATTAACTCATCTTCATCAAGTAGGATAGAAAAATGAAAGGTAAGATCTTATATTCTTTGATTTTCAAAATATTCCAACAAGCCAACTGCTTCCCCACATTTAGATCAATCTTTCTTCCATCATGCAAATAATTCTTTTGATCTTTTCTTATATAACCTAAACATTATAGACCACCAGCTTGTTGACATGCAAATCCCAAGCTAATTTAGGGCATATTCTTGAATCATCAGTCATGTTGAGTTCATGTGCTTGAACATTTTTTTTTTTTTTTTTTTGGTGATGGTAGCATATGGGAATGCTTGGAAGGAACAAGAGGGTGATTATGTTTAGGTTCAAAAAAGATAACTTGATATTTTCCATTTAGTTGCAAGCTTATGACAATGTGTGCCAAACAACTAGTTTTGGTATCTTTCCTGTGCTTCTTTACCATGGCATGATGCCTGTCCTTCCTTTGATAATCCTCTTTCCAACATGTGAATTTTCTTGAGGTTACATAACAATGAACTCTATTTTTGTTTATAAATTCCTTCTATATGCTAAATCCTATAGCACCTACATACTCATTATAGTAGATATATGCATCTTCCTCATTCTCAAACTCCAATCTTAGTTTCATCACAACATGAGGCTGAGATTGTGGAGTGTCACTATAGTTGTTCAAAATTTCACCCAATGAACCATCCTTAGCTGCAATATACAATAGATTAAAAAAAAATTACACTAGAGATTTTGAGAAGATAAAATGTATATAAGATATAAAACAGATAAAGTATATTCATATGTAGCTTATTGTCTACAATCGAGTACACAAACACTCAGAGAATAAAGAAAATAAAATAATAGCACCAAAGAAAGAAAATTGGTGTTCAAATAAAGCTGCTTGTGCATAATTTACCAAGCAAATGAATATCAATCCACTGAGGCAATATTATTAATAATAAACTGAATCAGGAAAACTTTTAGTCTATTTCCTTGTCATATTATCAGATGGGGAATTGAATTTTCACTTGCAATGTAGAGTCATGGATAAGTAATTTCCCTAGATGATCATCAAAACATATCCACGTCCATATGTACTTTGTCCTAATATATTTTTATTCTCTAGAATTTGTAAACTAAGAAACTCAACAAACACTTGTAATGCAATAAAAAATTACATGTGTGTATTACATTATCATGGAGAGGAAAAAAAATTATATTATTAACACCAATGATAATAAAGAGTTGAAATTACCTTGCCACTTGACAATTCTTCCAAAAAAATTTTTCTATTAAAGAACAAAAGTAATAGCTAAATTATGAAGAAATTTGCACCAACATACTCCAATAGTTGGATGTTATTTATTTTCGGTTGGATATTATAAAGTAATTGAGGTATATTGTTTGCAAGTAATATGGTGGGAAAACTTAAAAAATTTTGCGAAGAAAACAGAATCTCTTGGGGCTGTGAAATTTTTATTCCATCTTCGGTTGGAGTGATTAAAATGAAGTAATTGAAAAGTTGGAGTAATCTTAGGAATGAATATTGAGTTTTCTCAATTAAAAAATCATAACTATTTTTTTTAACTTGAGTTAAGATTGTAATTATTGAAAATTCATATTTGCCATTAGATTAATTCATTTATGACATGGCAACCATTTAAGTACATAATAGGTGTAATTGGAGAAAATTTATATTGGAGAGGAGTCGAATCCGACAATTTTGTAGCCAAAGAAATGAATTTTGAGCATCAACAATGGATTACAATAGTTAATACCCTAATTTTCTGCAGTGTCATCTCATTTCAAATCCTTTATATCTATCTTCTAACCTCTTTCACGGTCATACGCTAAGTATATTAAATTATTTTTAAAAAAATATACTTGGTTATGGATTATATTAACTATATATATAATTTATATTCGAAGAGAGAAATAAAGGATGAAGCATGATTTAAAATAGAATATCTAAAGTAATTTTTGAGCAAAAACATGTATATCATGAATTGTCTATATCAGGAATAAAGACTTCAAACATATGTAATGAGACTGAAATATTGAATTAGACCATTTCATGTTTATTTTTAAGTTACTATAATATATATATATATATATATATATATATATCATGAGCATGGACTGAATCTAAATCTTGTGAGTATAATAGAGTTGTGAATGTAGTTTAATAGATTTATATGTACTTAAAAGTCACAAGATTTTTATTGCTGAAATATCTTTACATTGGGTGATTTTTATTTCTGAGTTTATAATTTCTTTGAAAGACAAAAGATATTAAATTCTTTTGCAATGTTTAAACTTTCTAAATTTCCTATCTAACTATTTTAAGTATATATTTTTTACTTAAAATATTTGACCAAGAGTAGATCGAGATTTTTTAAGAATTTCATAAAACGCAACAAATTTCATGAATAACTGGAAATTCCCATAATATATGCGAGATTATTTGAGCTATGAGAAATTATTTGTATTTTATGTTGTTAAATTTGGTGTTAGTATATTTGTCATGTGGTGAAAGGTTGACCATATGTCCTTAGGTGAGTGTTTACCGAGTCATTGATTGAGATTATCTTAGGGTGTGAACGTTGTGAGGTAAGGATCATAAGAATAGAGGTAGGTTACAAATCTCTCTGAAAGATGATGAATGCAATAAATACGGGGGTATTTATAGCAATGGTTGAATTGGACATGTATAATTAGATTGAGGTAGCAGAGATTTAAATGGACACGTGGTATGATCAAACGAACAAGATTGTCCTGATTCTTGAATATAGGTCAGGTGGTCAGACCAACCAAAGAAAGAAGGCATGAACCCATAGGTGTTTCAGTGAATTTAATTAAGTAGAGGGGCATTTTAATCTTATGGAAATTCCTCCTTTGTCATTAATCCTTCCAACTTCATTATTTATGTGGAGATAGACTCATAAATAATGGAGTTGATATGGACCATCGAATCCTAAAGGTTGTTACCCCCAATTCGTTGGATCTTCATTGCTTCGTTTCATCTCCTCCCTTGGATCTAACATACCGTTCAAGAGGACACTTCTCATAAATTGCATCTCCTGGTCCTATTCCTCTTATTTTCTCAAATCAAAGTTCGAAGCATACTCAAAATTTCTACCTATCGACCTTTCATCCCTATCTTTTCCCAGAGTTAAGCATTCACCAGTAAGCATCTTTTTACCTTTCACCTTTTTTAATTCCATTAATTCATTTCTTCTAGCATCCTACTCAATTGTTCCACTTGGTCACTAATTTCTTGGACTTCCATCCATGTCTATCCTCTTGTTTGCCACTTGATTGACTTTATTCCTATGCTTCATTGTCTACTTGTTGCTTCTCTCTTTTTTTTCCACTTTTGGTAACTCTTATCTTCTCTAAAACTTTTTTTGCTCTAGACCACACCCTTCCCTCTCATTTTTGTTCAGTGCTCCTCTTGGAACAACTGCTTTATGAAGGGGGGTTGTGGTGCCATCGCCACACTTGCTAATCTCCCATTTATAACTTTGTTTGTCACAGCCTCTATTAAAGCCTGTAGCTTCGACCTGGTGATCCCCACAACATGTTCATGTTGTAGAAGGTGTTTTCTGCAACAAATGCGAACTAGTTCCTATCTTTGGAGTTTCCACATTTTTACTTGGTGTTGCCACCATCACACTTCACTAGACCTAGAGTTCGAAACACTCAACCAAATTTGTCACAGACAATGCCTATTAATGTCGCTAAATATGATGTTAGTGTATTTATCATGGGTTGAACTGTCAACTAATGATATGGGATCGAGTGAATGTTTACTGCGTCACTAGTTGAGATTGTGTTAGGGTCTAAAAGTCACGAGGTAAGGATCATAGGAAGGGAGGTAGGCTACAAATCTCTATGGGAGATGATAAATGCATTAAATGAGAGGGGTATTTATAGCAACAGTAGAGCTGGCCATGTACTATTTGGCTGAGGTGGTAGAGATCTAAATGGGAATGTGACATGATCAAATAGACAAGTTTATCCTGGTTCTTGAATACAAATGAGTGGTTGGATTGACCCACAAAGGAGGATGTGGATCCTCAAATATTTTAGTGAATTTAATTAAGTAAAAGGGCATTTTAAGCTTTTGAAAATTCCTCCTTTATCAGTGTTTATAAAATAAATATTGGTAAATAAGCCATACTTAGTGCTTTCACTTTGTATTATGGTATCCAAACTAATTATGAATGTAGCAAATCTCTGTATCAACCTAAGACTGCAAGAAGTTATGGATTACGTTTGTTCGTTTATAAATATTTGTTTACTTATATAATAATAATTCTTTCATTAGTATTTGAGATATTAATGTGAATGATATGTATTTAACTATTCTGAAAAAATTGCCTCCATTTGAAAATTCCACCAAAACAAGACTATTACTAAAGCAAAGATATCATGCTGATTAATTTAGAATTTCTATTTCAATATATATTTTATGTCTTATTTTACTATATACATGTCAAGTGTATTGAATTTATAATAAATATTTTGATAAAAAAATATTCATTCACTTAATATGTGTAATATAAGATAAAGTATTTATTAAAACAGAGAATTTAAAGTGTGAATTGTTTGTACTTTTTTCTTGGTCCATGAAAATTAGACATTTCTATTATTTGCTCATTACGTTTTTAGGATTTTTTTTCTTTTTCATTGATATGGGCACATGCTTATGTGCTTACACCTTTTTTTTTTATACGTGCACATCAAAATTTAATAGGTTTGAACTCTTAATTTCACATCATATGTATGCAATTATTGTAAAATGTTAAATGACCATATGTGTACGCGTGCATTTTGAAGCTATTTAAATTTAAATCTTTGACTTTATATTTACATAAATATTGGAATTGTGCACTCGAGCAGTTGACAAATGGATGATTACGTTTTAGGATTTTGACAAGAGAGCTAACTTTGGTTAGTGCATGTAAGTTATAATTGTTTTCTAGGGGTAGTTTAGACATTCTACTATTGTCTTACTCGGTTAGTGACGCCACAGTCTTCCAGACTAAACCTAATAAGATCATTAGCACCAAATCCAATTTATTATTACCAATATTTGAGAAATTAGATCAATAATTGAATTGGTAATTTTATTAGTTATTGATTTAATCGATTTAAATATTAATTCAATTGATATGATATTATAATTATATTTGATATTATATAAATACATTAGAAAATATAAAAAAATGTAGTATATAAAAAGAAAAAAATAAAAACTACCAAGTATTTATTAAACTTTCTACAAATTTTGTTCTACATCCATACATTAATTTAAAATGTTAAATCATGAAGTAAGTCTTTCAAAAAAATATTCTTATAGAATCTATTACAATTTGTAAGAATAACAAATACCGACTCAAATAATATAAAAGTTTCAAAATATAAATTAAGACCAATATTATAATAGGCAACAAAATCACGATATATTAATTTTCAATTATTTTGAAGGTTAAGTCTTGAATTTGGGTTTGAAAATTGATGTTTGAGAATTTGAATGAAAAAATAGAAGAAGAAAAAAGGTAAAAAAGTTTGAACTCTAAACAAAAAGAAAGAAGAAGAAGATATCGGCCTCTTTAATTTTTAATTTTTATTTAAGAAATTATTAATTAGTTTAAATTAAAAATCGATTCACTAATTCAATCAATTTTTCACCAATATCTATCAATTTAAATTGATTTTTTGACTAACTAATTTTAATTATCAAAGTAGACTGAAACCTTTACCGTTTTCTAATTGAATCGATCGAATCACGGATTATTACCGAAGAAGAGGAAAATAGGAAACTTCAGTTTGTAAATGGTGGCCTCTAGGGCCGGTTTATTGGACCATTGTTACTATCGCATTCCTATTGGCTTAGACAGTGCGGGCGCTTTGACCTTCCTGTTGTGGTCTTTTGAGACCCTCTATTAGCACCAACATCAAAAAATACAGCATAATGTTCCTATCATCCCAGTAATATCCTGGAACAATCCACAACTTTCATAAATTTATCCTAAGCCAACTTATAATATACACTAGCTAAAATATTTTAAAATATTTTTTAATTTTACATTAATTAATAAATTATTACATTACATATATATATATATGTATATATGACGTGAAATATTAAATACAAATAGGATAGATGTCCCACAAAGTGCTAAGTGACAACGGACATCCTAAATCTAACCTGCACCAAAAATTAACTTAAAATTTTAATTTTTACTTATATATTACATACTTAATATAAATTAAAAAAAAAATTCACAATACCCTAAAAACTTTGCATTGATGCCGTGGAAGCATCCACATTCCACAGCTTTCATACAATTAAATTCCAAACCGACCTACCCCGACCGCGCCCTCTTTATATAACGACATTGACACTGCTTCTTTTTTACACGCATTCTTTTACACCATACCATCAATTCAATTGCTAAGAGCTCACATTCTGATATCTTTGTTTCTTCTCAGAAGAGATGGCGGGTAAGGTGGTTCTGCTGGATGCTTATATTAGCATGTTTGGGATGAGGGCTAGAATTGCTCTAGCTGAAAAGGGTGTTGAGTATGAGTATAGGGAGGAGGACTTGGCCAACAAAAGTAAGCTTTTGGTTGAGATGAATCCAGTTCACAAGAAAATCCCAGTCTTGATTCACAACGGGAAACCCATTTGTGAGTCACTCATAATTGTTCAATACATAGACGAGGTGTGGATGGATAAGTCTCCATTGATGCCTTCTGATCCTTACCAGAGAGCTCAGGCTAGGTTCTGGGCTGATTTTATTGATAAAAAGGTACAGTCCTTTTTGTTTTAATTATATACAGGACTCTTGTTCTTGCTCTGAATTTAGATTTTATCTGTTGTTAAACTTTTGAGATGGTTTCACTTATCTGTGTAAATGATTGTTTGTGTGGGATTGAGAATTTGACTTGAGGCCTCTCAATACAAAAAATAGAATATTATTTAAATTTATATTTAAAATATTCAAATAAAAATATTTTATATTTTATTTTATTTTAAAATAATAAAAATAATAAGTCTCTAGTTTACTCTGTCCTTTCTAACCAAGATTCATAGGGATTAATTTACTGAACTTGTGTAGTCTAACTTTCTTAATACGTATCCAAAGAATTACTCAGCACATGTCACATGATATAAAAGTTATTTTGTAATTTAATTATATATATTTAATTTAATTATTAAATTTAAATTAGTTGATCTTTACATTTAATTTTTAATATATGAAAGAACCAAAAGTAAAAAAAATATTATTTTTTTCTCTCTCCGTTATAATTTTTCTTTTTCCTTTTCTTCTTTAAGTATATTATTTCTTTTTCCTTTTTAATTTCATACCTTCCATTAACGGCTCTTATAATTATTTGCTAATTCATTGAAACCGGGGATACCTTAACTATAAGTGGTAGTATTCATGTATTTTAAGATTTGATCCTCTTTGATTATAGTTGCCCTGAGTTACTAATTTGGACTAATTAATCAATGTCGATTATCCTATTAGTTATATGATCCTGGAAGAAGAATATGGATGACAAAAGGGGATGAACAAGAAGCGGCCAAGAAAGAATTCATAGAGGTCCTCAAGTTGCTGGAAGGAGAGCTGCGGGACAAGCCTTTCTTTGGTGGTGACGGATTCGGGTTTCTAGATATAGCTTTAATCACTTTCTACAGCTGGTTTTATGCCTACGAGACTTTTGGCAACTTTCGGATTGAAGAGCATTGCCCCAAATTGATTGCCTGGGCCAAGAGGTGCATGGAGAAAGAAACTGTATCCAAGTCTTTGGCTGAGTCAAAGAAGGTTTGTGACTTTGTTCTGGGCAAGAGGAAGAAATATGGCGTTGAATAGGCGTAGATGGTATACCAAACATCAGTCGTCTTCAATTATCATCTATGGATAATGGATCCATCCATTTGCTTTGTGGGTTTTTGAAGTATGTTTTCAGTGTTGTTCTATTGGCTTGTCAAATACATTTCCTTTGAAAATAAAGGCGTGATCGCCTATTGTAGTTAATGGCTAGCATATGTGGTTTTACTCTGTGGTAAACTGCAAGATGCTAGTCTTAATTAGGATAGACGTTGAGATTTGCTTGTAGTTTCTTTTGGGTTAGTGTTGCTTTAATTTTTGTTGTAGCTTTATTTTATATGCTATGTTCTTTTGGTATACAATGAAAGTAATTTATGTTAAATCATTTAAGATTGAGAATTAATTTATTAGGAATTTGAAGTTCACGTTGATAAATTTAAATGGCAAAAATGGAACCCAATAGGTTGAAAATAAGAACATGAAAATTTATGTAGCTATATTTATGAGAATTTTTTTCTCTTCACTATAAAAGAAATTTTATCGATACAAGATTTTTTTTAAATTTGATATATTCGAATCACAATGCAGTCCAAAAGGATTCATACATCTATTTTAATATGCACACAAATATTTATCTTGGATATATTTGATTTTTAAATAAATTCTATCATCTAAATGCATCCATACATGTTTTTTTAGTACTTATCTTCTACATATTTGGTTTGTCAGGTAATAGAGTTCATTTTTGAGAATTTTAGATGAAATTGCAAAGATAATGGATTCTTCATAAAGGAAATTTAGTTTTCCTTGACAGCAAAAGCTGTCATGTAAATTTCATTTACATTCATATATGATTTGTAAAAAGAGAAATTTTATAGGGCTTATACATTGTGGAAGGTTAATTTATTCTATTTTCAAATGCATATATAGCTTAGATTTATAGAGGAATTTTTCTTTTCCTGAAAAAATATTGTATGTCCTCTGTTTTTTAGTTACTGTAAACTTATCTGCAATCATTATTTGTTTGAATGGAATTTATTTGTACTTTAAAGTTTAAACAAAAATCAATATGGTTTGAATTTATTTTAATTTGGTTAAATTAAATTTGTTTTTTCTATAATGAAATTGATTCTAAGTTGTTTTAATTTAGACCACGAAGTCATTATTGGTCTCGTGCCTTCGGATTAAAAAGCTTTAGACGACTTCTTTTGGTATATTTTATATAATAAAGACCCTTTTCTAAAGAATATGGTTCCCAGTAGTGATATCATATTCAAATTACATTATTGGAAAGAATTAATTGAGATTAACATTGTTCTTCTTTTCTTTTGGGGGGGGAGGGGGCATGGAAGGATTTATTAGATTTATCATTTTGATTGGCTAAACTATTTGATGGGGTGATGCTTGTGTCTTTAGTTTCTTTAAGAATTCTTTGGTATTTTTACCTAGTTTTCCCATATTGTGGAATAATAATTGTTTGTGGTTCATGATGACTTTTGTTGACTTTTTTCAATTTGAGGAATCTTCTAAAAGCTTTAACCTTTACTTTATTTTTTTTGGCAAATAGTGTTGAAGGTAATTGAAAAAAAATCATCTTAAAGGGGGATAAAGCAAGATCACTAGGGTAAACATTTAAGATATTGCATTTTTTGTATTTGTTAGCGAATAATTTAGACAATAAACTATTGCCGTTTGTGCAATGCTTTGGATAAACTGGCGTGGATAGTAATGTTGCAAGGGCACCTCTAAAAAAAATATCTTGTCGTCTATTTTCTTATTATAGTGACGAAAATAGAAGTTTGTGTTTTGACATTTAAAGAGAAGTTTATTGAGATTTTCAGCTAGAGGATGCTAACTTTTGGTCTAGTATATAGTTTATTTGTTCTATATTGTCAGTTATTATTTCATTAATAAGCAGTCCAGATTTCTTAACAAATTCAATTTTTTTTGTCATATATGAAATTTTTAAAGGCATGAGTCTCAGTTGGCAAATTTCTTGGGGCAAAGTGTAATAAAATTGGGTGTTCCTATGTCATTGTTTATTTAATTGACATTGTCACTTTCATATATTTTTAATAACATATTGAAGGAGTGGATTTACCTAAATACAATTACAGTAATGGAGCAAGTGAAGCCTTCTGCTGCAAGATAAAGCTTTTTAGATGTCTTTTTACTTATTCTAGATAAGATATTCTGTATTTGTGATCATTAAGAAAAATGATTGTTGTTGTTTAATTGATCATAGTGACTATATCAATATAGTACTGGTCTTCAATTAGATATTGACTTGAAGGTACATGCATCATACTTTGATTAATCATTCATAGTGATGCATGATAGTTTATCAATATAATCATGATTATAATTTGTGCAATATAAAGGTTTTTTATAAACGAAAGGTTCTACAGATACTTAATAAAATGCTGTCTTTGGAAATTCACATGCAAGAGGTGAATATTAATATTTTTAAGAATTTTCTCTAAGCAACCATATTTTGATTAGTAGATTTGAGAATTGAATCATTTTGCTTGATGTGCATTTTGTGAAAAATAATATATTTATTGTTGTACATCTTGATTCAGCTTGAAAAAATGAATAGGATTTCATATTTAGTGTATAAATAGGAGAACTCATGTTTTGGTGATTAATTCCTCTATTCTAAAGGGCATCTTATTTAAAAGTATCAAAATTCATTTCCATTTTGTAATTTGGTGTATACCCATCAATTTTGTGGTTTCAACTCCCCATTTTAACTTTATCTTTTGAGTGAGCTTCTTAGCCACCTAAATTATCAAAAATGCCCCCATCTCTCTCTCTCTCTCTCTCATTTAGTTCAACATTCTCTCTCTTAATTCTTCATCTCTCCACATTTTTTCCCACAACTCTCTCCTGCAACTTTCTCCCATGAACACATCATTGAATTTTTTATTTTTTGTATTTTGCCATTGACAACTTGTTTCAGCAGGCAGAAACTTAGGCAACTAGTAACAAAGTTTTCTTGTGAGCCCAAGTCTCAACAAGAAGAAACCTAAATAACCTTATGTTTCTCCATTTCATTGTGAGTTTGGGTTTCTATATTTGACAAGTAACAAAATTTTCTTGGCAAATAGTAGAAAAAAAGGAGGTAACTTTTCTTCAATTCAAGCTTAATAAAAATGTTTCTTGAGGACAAGATGCTCAAACTCACTATTAGAAAGTTTGTATTTATAATAAGAAATTGTAAAGCTTAACAATTTGTATTGTATTGTATGATCTATAGTACACAAATATGTTGTACTATACTTTTAGTGTAGAAGGGATGGTGGAAGACTATTATTCTCAGCTATTGAGCATATTTGAATTTGGAGCTATGGTCCAAATTCATTTTTTCATTTTTTTTTAAGATAACACCCCATTTGAATAAAATAATACTTTATTTTTGTAGATACATACTCATCTATAAAGTTTTTATACATTATCTTCAGTATCTAGTACTGCACAAGAATGATTCTATACTTATCAGTCATATAGCCTAGTTCGCCTTAATAAAATAATACTTTGTTTTTGTAGGTACATACTCATCTATAAAGTTTTTATACATTATCTTTAGTAACTAGTACTGCATAAGAATGATTCTATACTTATTAGTCATATGGCTTAGTTTGCCTTAATTTTTGATGAAACAGCACATAAGACCATTCAAAAATAATAAAATAGGATATTCACATGTTTGAATTGTTGGAAACACAATTAGTAGTGTAAAACACCTTTGTAGATAGTAAAATGTTTCATTTGGACATCAACATTATAAGGAGAAACACAATTTCATACTTATACCAACATAATAAGGTCTAAAATACTTAAATTGAATAATATTTAAAGTGTATAAAACGGATACTACATGATAGAAATGTAATACCTCATTTCAACAAAACAATACTTCATTTTTGTATGTAAATAGTTGACTTCAGGATAAATACATCATCTTCAACATCTAGTTGCATTGGAGTGATTCTATAGTTATTAGTCATATGGCCTAATTTGCCTCAATTTATTTGTGAAACAACATATAGAATAATCCTAAAAATAAAATCATGTATTCTTCAATTAATGGTTGGGATAAACATGCGTTCAAATAATTAGAAACACAATTATTAATGGAAAGCACCAATATTAATGGTAAAACATTTCATTTGGACATCAATATGGTAAGGAAAAATAGAGTTTCATAGCTATATTAATATAGCAAGGTCTAAAATGCTTAAATTGGGCGATGTTTAAAATAATAAAAATTGATACTCAAATCAGAAGAGAGTACCTCATTGAAGCAAAATAAATAATTATTTTATTTAACATTATACTGAATTATTGGAAAAAGATACTTCTTCTTGAGAACACAATATGCTACACAGTGTTTTAATACTGTGACATGGTCCCACTTATGTTATCCTTTCAAACTTGTATATAGCATCATAATATGTGGTAAGTGTATTATTTTGATATCAATGTTGTAGCACAAATAAGGTCTCATGAATATATTTATCCTAGACTAAAAAATCATTTCATGATAGTCAGTTGCAACGATGACTTAAATAATTAAATTTAACATAATTTCGAATGTATTTAAAACTATACCACATTTTAGAAAAGTAATATATATTTTATTTGTCAAATTCAATACTTGATTATAGAAAGATAATATGTTTTTTTCTATTATCTAGAGCTTAAATCTGAATATATTATACTAGATTTTTATAATCTAGTATATTTTTAGAGTGTTTTTTGTAATGCATTGAGAATGATACTATATTCGCTCAAAATAATATCTTTTTCTTCAATTCTAGTCTTGACTATAGATATATTATACAAGATTTTCATAATCAAATACACCTTTTAGTGTTTTTATTCTATCTTTTTCTTTGGCCGAATTTACCTCAATTTGATGGGTAAAACAATCTATAAGACTAATATAGTCATGAGAGATTCATTGGTTTTCGATGGTCGGGTTGAAATGATACATTTACCTCATTTGTCAATTATTTATACTAATATGAATGAGAACACAAGTGACTATATGTGGCTATTTGTGTTCTCAACCATTTGTACATGTACTATCACAACCATTAGTTGAAGAAAACATGATTTTAGTGTATTAAAGTGTCTTATGTGTTCTTTCATCCATCAAATTGATGTAAATTCAATTAAAGAAAAAATAAATACGAAAACATGCTAAATAAGTGTAGAACAAGAAGAATTAAGTACAAAGGTAAAAAAATCAAGTAAAAATAAAAAATGAAAAAATGGTTTTTTTTTCTTCTCAATTTACAATATAATTCTTAGTACACAAGAGATCAAGTTGAATTTATCTTAATGTAGCCTTTGCATGATTATTAAATTATTATTTATTAGTCCTACAACTAATATAGTCATGAGAGGTTTATTGATTTTTGGTGATTGTGTTGAAAGAATACATTTACCTTATTCATCAATGGTTTATATTAGTATGAATGAAAATACAAGTGGTTGGATTTGGCTATTTGTGTTTCCAACCATTTGTACATATACTATCACGATTATTACTCAAAAAAAATATGATTTTACTGTATTAGAGGGTCATATGTGTTATTTCACTCATCAAATTGAGGTAAAAAAGAAAATACAAAAGCACACCAAATAAGTACAAAAGAAGGTGAATTAAGTACAAAACTTGAAAAATCAAATGCAAAAAATTAAATAAATGATATTTTGTTTTCTTGATTTACAATCTCATTCTTACTACATAAGAAATCAAGTTGAATTTGTCTTAATCTGGTCATTGCATGATTATTAAACTATGATTTATTAGTCTTGAAATTGATATAGTCAGAAGAGGTTTATTGGTTTTCGATGGTGGTATTTAAAGGATACATTTACCTCATTCATCAAAGTTTATATTGGTATAAATGAGAATAAAAATGCTAGAATGTGGGTGTTTGTGTTCTTAATTATTTCAACACATACTACTGTGATCATTACTTGAAGAAAATATTATTTTACTGTATTAGTTAAGTGATGTTTTACCCATTGAATTGTGGTAAATTCAGCTAACTAAAAAGCAAGGACAAAAACATGCCAAATAAGTACAGAACAAGGTAAATTAAGTACAAAACTTGGAAAAATCAAGTTCAAAAAACTAAAAAAATTGTATTTTTATCTTAATTTACAGTATAATTCTTATTACATATATAAAAGATCAAGTTGAATTTGTCTTTATAATCTAACAATTGCATGACCATTAAACTATAATTTATTAGTCTTGGGGCTAATATAGTTATGAAATGTTCATTGACTTTCAGTGGTGGTGTCGAAAGGATACATTCATCTTATTTATCAACTATTTATACTAGTATCAATTAGAACATAAGGGGTTGAATGTGGGTATTTGTGTTCCCAACTATTTGTACACTTACTATCATGGCCATTACTTGAAGAAAACATGATTTTAATGCATTATAGGGTTTTATGTGTTGTTTTACACATCAAATTGAGATAAATTGGGCTAAGTACAAAAGCATGCCAAATAAGCACAAAGCAAGGTGAATTAAGTACACAACTTGAAAAATCAAGTACAAAAAACTAAAAAAATGGTATTTTTTCAATTTAGATTATCATTCTTAGTACATAAGAGATCAAATTGAATTTGTTTTAGATGGTGGTATTGAAAGGATACATTTGCCTCATTCATCAAGATTTATACTAGTATAAATGAGAATAGAAGTGGTAGGATGCGGGTATTTGTATTCCCAATTATTTGGACAAGTATTATCACAATCATTACTTGAAGAAAACATAATTTTATTTAAATTAGAGGGTCTTATGTGTTGTTTCATCCATCGAATTGAAGTAAATTCGGTCAAAAAAAGCAAGTATAAAAACACACCAAATAAGTACCAAATGAGGTGAATTCAGTACAAAACTTCAAAAATCAAGTACATAAAATTAAAAGAGCAATATTATTTTTCTCGATTTATAGTAACATGCTTAGTACATAAGAGAACAAGTTGAATTTGTCTTAATCTGAACATTGTATGATTATTAAATACCATAATAAATACTACAATCTTAATATCTATTACTTAAATCTAGTATCTAAATTGTTTTTACCTTTTTGTGGAAAACAGTCTCATACTATGCTCATGAGTGAGAATTTTTGCACTCTTCAATTCCAACCTCGACTGGGATGATACTTTTCTCATTTTTATCTTCAAAATATAGAATATACAATTAGCAAGTGCTTAATTAAAAAAAATATAATATATAAATAAAAAAATCAATTGCAACTTATACCAAGAATCTTGATTCTTTTTGATTGTTTGATGTTGGGAGTATGACAAAGTTCATTTTATTTTTTTCTTTATTTTTTCATATCATTTGAACATATCTCTAACCGTGGAAGAGATGGTGTGTGTCTGTCAATGCTACCCATTATTTCTGTAGACTAGACCAACGTACATTACTATATAAATTCAGGGCATTGCAACTTTGGTATAAAAATACTAAGATTTAAATTTTAGTAACAAACTTATGTGAGTGCAATACTAGACTTATGCGATCATGAATCAAGAACAAGAACTGCAAAAGCATGAGTTATAAGCTTCCGACATTCCTTAATTGACATAAGACTAAAATTATTTTTCAAATAAATACAATGTTTCATCAAACTTTAAGCTATTTTATAGTAACTAAAATCAAGTACACATTAAACTAACAACAAGTAGTATAAATACTTATATGCAATACTAAACAAGCATCTGGTAGTAAAACTACAAAAATACTGAAAGTTATAATTTTGTTACCAAAATAACTTGAACACAATACTTAAACTAAGACTTTGGTACTAGAATCACAATTTAAAATACAGAAGCTTCAAATTTTGGTACCATATTTATTTGTAAGTAATACCTAACACAATTAATGCCAAATAGTTTGTGTGATTTATTCCCTTTATACAAACCATAATTTGAATAGTATTCCTAAAATTTAGTTAAAAAATAACCAATGTGGATTATACTTTAAATTAGGTATATAATTACTAAAATCATATATTTGGCAATCGAACCAAAATACCAGAACATCAAATGAAGAACATATTATCTTTGGTCAATAATGTGAAAATTAACATTGGGTTCCTTTTAAAATATGATTATAGTTGAAATCGAGTATATAATAACTAAATTATATACATAATAGACAAAACCAAGAATAGATTAATTAACTAAAACAAGAGAAAAAAAATAAATTAAGAAAATTTGTTTTAGATTTCAATAAGAAATACTAATGGTGTAATTTAAAAAAATAATTACCTTATAACTTGTGGGTTAGTGAAAATGAAAGTCATCTTCTTTGGACAATACAATAATTACAGATGGTGGATTAGAGAAACAACAACACGCATCAATAATGATAGACGGTGGGTTAGAGAAACATCAACATGCATTAGGTTGGGAAAGAGAGTAGCTTGCAGGTGGTTGTAGTAGAGCAAATGGAGAAAAGGAAGCAAAGGTTAGTTATAAAATTGGTGGGAAATGAAGAAGAAAAAATGTGGAAATGAGAATGTAATAAAGAGAAATGTGCCGGAAGGGTTTTGTGTAGTTCCAAATTAATATTGCAGGCATATTGGTATTTTTTGCACAACTTGGGAGTGAATCTAGAATTACATTTTGTATTCAGGGGTGTACCCTAAACTAATTTTGTAGCACCCTAACCAAGAGGCGCTAGCTCCTGAACGAGATACTACTCCTATCAAATTTTCAAGATATTCCAAAATACAAAACATGCACCTCCAAAATTTTCAATTTAGATAATTCCATAGCAACCCAAAAAATGAGTGAGATCATAATCAATTAATAACATCTACATCAACCATTTACGCTACAAAACTTCACCCAAACCTAAGTTTTCATAATTTACAATTACTCAAAAGCTTGCATCAAACATCTCAGGCTCTAATATTTTACACTTATTAGAAAACAATGGCGTAGGCTATTGATAGGCACACTATCAATAGCCTAAGCTCATATGTAGGCTATTAATAGGCACACTACACACATACACCACATCCTTACCATTTGTAGATATATTGATGATATGATTTACACTATGTAAAATAGCCTAAGCTCATATGTCTTCTATTCCTTCAATTTGGTGGTCTTGAGCGTGGAGCTCTTATCGATAAGTTCAATAGCTCGTTCCTTAAAGACCCAAATTGGTTCTAATATAGATCTAATTTCCAGCTTAGAGTAGCCTAGACGGGTTCAAAATAAGAAGATAAGCCTTTTGTTGAAAAGTTGCCGGCATACCACCGTAGGCTGTCGTGCGGCTACCACCTGAGATACAAATCAACACCACTAGTAGACGCACCTTGATGAGCCCAATAAAAACCCTAAAAAAGTTTCCTAATTTACCATCTCCTCAATAATAAGTTGGGTGAAAATTGCCACTAAAGCCCTGGTACTGCTACCATCTTGTTGTCTTAATTACTTCACTGTCAATTATTGAAACTAGCAATTGGGTATACCATTGTGCTCCTCTTGTCGAGCCCATCAAACTCCACCTAAGAATTCCTCGTTTTAGTTGCTAGAAGTCAGCAACTAGCCACCTCCATTGCCTTGGTTCGTTGCCTTTGATTTTTATGACAAAATCACCTTCGGTTTGGTTGGTATTTGGTATGGATGTGTTTGTTGTGATGAGAGAAACCTAACTATGGTTTTAGTTTTTGATTTCCAGCTAGAGTGGAGCAAAACTAAACTTGGGGATAAATCAAGTTGTTTTTTGAAAATTTGATTAAGTTTGGTCCTGAATTATATATATTGAAATATTTTTCCAGGTCTTTCAATTTGACTCCTACTTTCTTTAACCACTTTCAATTAGGCCTCAAGGTTTTAACCGCTTTACAATTTCACCCATGGACTTTAATTCGGGCCCTTTAAAGTTTTATTTTTACGCATTAGTCCCTAACATTCTTAATTCAAATCAATTAAGACCAAACTAATTTGTTTTAAAGCCCTTAGACTTTTAATCCTTTCACATTAACACCCCTAATTTTTATAATTTTAGACAATCAATTCCTTTTCCTGTTTAAATCTTATGATATTCAAAATTTGGGATGTTACAAAATCAAACGGGGACTAAACTCAAAAGTAAAATTAGATTTGGGTACTTAATTCTAATTTACCATATTCTAAACTATTTTGAATTTTTTAAATATTTTGTTTAGCTACAATTAGTAGTTGTTGAGGATAACTATTGTGTAATTATTGAATCTCAATAATATTGTATTTATTAAGTAAGGCTAATATTTGTATGTTAATGGGGTATTACACTATATGTGCAATAGTTGCTACTAATAAACATATCTCACAATTTATTAGTGTTGATTCCATTTATTACCGTTGAGGATTTATGATGAATGAGCATGTAGTTATTTATTTTTAATAATAAATCCTCCATTATATGGAATATATGAAATTAAGGTATCCCATTGTCATAAGCTTAATCGAGAATAGCTATATCGTAATAGAGGAATTGATTTTAACTTTAATTCTTTGATTACTAATAGAAGGTTATAACCTGTTGATTTGGAATGGTTTTAGTATATACATAATTAAATTTTGGATCACTTAAACAATTAGAGTTGTTTATTTATTTATGTCATATCTTGTTATTGGTTAACCCATCTTCTGATGGGGTTAAGTTGGTTAATGTGCATCTCAATAAGCTTTCGGATCAATCCATCTTTGTGGGCACTCAATTTTGGATATTTTGGGACTAGGTGTTGGTCTTAGGCGATGGGTATGCTTCATAAATAGCACCATATTGTATTTCAAGCATTGATTGAGATGTAGAAAATTTCTAATGAAGTTATCACACTTTCTTGGGATTTCCTATTGTTTTAAATACCCATATCTTACAAGAGTAATATTGATTTTCTTGAGATTTCATATTGCTTTGAAAACTTATACTTGACAAGAAAATTAGATTTTCTTGAGATTTCATGATGGTATAAAAATTTATATCTTACAAGAAAATTAAAGGACTAACAATGAAATGGCATATCTTTTGGGTCGTATTATCATGTTATTTTTTGCTACACCACCATATTTGTATCCATATCTATAGAGTTGTTAAATTTGTGATCATAGATGGTTTTGTGCCGATAAGGGGTATAATTGCAACCATGATCCTATATTAATAGTTTTATTGGACTGGATTGTATTTGAGTTATATCTCGTTGCCATATTTACTTTTTAAAATATGGCCACAACTAATTTTTTTTAATTTAGCTCAAGGGTTGTTTTCTCCAAATATTTTTTTAAACTTAAAATTACAATTAATATTTATCCAAGTAGGAGAATACTGGAATTTTTAATTCCATGTTGGAATTCTATTAGTTGAGTTTTCTAATTTTATTAAAATGGGCTAAAAAAATATGGTATATGAGATACAACTCATAGGGGTCTACTTTGTTATTGACCCATTATTATCAAGGCTCCTTTGAGCAAGTTAGTTTTGACAGTAGGTGTAGGTCTAATTATAAAAACATATAATGGGAGAGCCCAAGATTTCACATTGTGTTGGCTAGGTTCCCTCTATTCCATATTTTGATAGTATTACTTGCCCCATTGAAAGCTGTAAACATTGGAGAAGTTTGGAAAGAAAAATTTAGCCAAGGATATTTGTGCAAACATTCAAAAGCACTATGTTGATCATCAATTTCATGGTGCAAGGTACACATAATTAAATTATTATATAGTGTTCTAAATTTATAGTATAAAGATAATGTGAATATGAATTTTTTTGCTTACAATATTAATATGAAATTATAGTTTTAGCACTCTAATCGGTTCTTAAAACAAAATCAAACAAACATTTCATTTTTCAACCCCGCCATTCAAAATTCATTCCCCCATAATATTTTATCCAAAATGCCGAAAACGAAAAACGTAATCAAACAAATCCAGATATTACCAAAAATGTCTTAGGAATGACAGATGTGATTTGCCCTTTAATAAATTGATGATTTGATTATCTTCTTCTTCTTTTTTCCCCTCTGTTAAATGAAGAGCAAGTTTGTTAATTCATCGGATATTGGCATCCATCACTGGCAGTGCGGCGTGAGTTTAGTGGTTGATGGGGATTTAGCTATTTTGACAAACATCTTTTACTAAATGATCTCATCGCAAACGTTACAACCCCAAATTAGCTCATTGCAAAGGTGGCAACCCTAGAAGGATTGTTGCAGTCAAAATTGTCTTGAAATTCTACACCAAATATTTAGAATTGGTTAATAATTAATTAATGGGTAAAAGTTGACCCGAATTTGCTTTTGTTTAATGTCGATTTTAAGACCAAAGTGGATCTCGAATTTTGGTTTTTTTGACCTGCACACCCTTTACTAATTCTCTGCTCATTTGCTCAGAACTCATTAACTAATTCACATATTCTGTAGTTTAATCAACCACTGAAATTCTTTGTTCTCCTCAGTGCAACAAAGATGGCGGAAGAGGTGGCTCTGCTGGATGCTTATCTTAGTATGTTTGGGGTGAGGGCTAGAATTGCTTTAGCTGAAAAGGGTGTTGAGTATGAGTATAGGGAGGAGAATTTGGCCAACAAAAGTCTGCTATTGCTTGAGATGAATCCAATTCACAAGAAAATTCCAGTCTTGATTCACAATGGGAACCCATTTGTGAATCACTCATAATTATTCAGCATATAGACGAGGTGTGGAAGGATAAGTCCCCTCCGTTGTTGCCTTCTGATCCTTACCAGAGAGCTCAAGCTAGGTTCTGGGCTGATTTTATCGACAAAAAGGTACCCTTTATTGTTTTCAAGTTTTGAGGGTGTTGGTGAGATTATAGACATCAATTTAAAAACTTACAAAATGTAATAGAGAATTTTAAAAAAAATATTTCATATATCAACTACAGCCAGCCTATTCATTCTATATTAAATTCCAATTATCAACAGAAGAATCATTGACCTATAGGCCTGCCTGGGTATATTAAACTAGTCCCCAACAAGTAAGGGAATGAGTGTTAACCGAAGTCGTTGCTTTTTTAATGAAATTTTTCACACTTTGCTGCCGCCAATTCAAAATATGCTCTTAGAATAAGATATGAAAATTTTATAATTTTTTAAAAGAAATTAAGGTGTTCTTAATATATTTTTAAAATATTTTAAAAATAACAAAATTTTAAATTTTATAAGTTTCAAAAATATTTTATAAATTATAAAAATTATATAAGTAAACTTAATTAGCAAATACCCTCTTTATGTGTTAATTGTTTAACTTATTTCTTGATTTTGGAGGCATTATTTGTGAAAAAGGTTGTTTCTGTATGTGGTTGACATCTTCAAGGTCATCTCTAAGTAGTTCAACTTGGTTATATCTTCTGGCCATGAAGATAATCCAAATCAATCTCCACTCGTTAGTGCCATAAAATACTTACCAACTCAGTTATTTCTAGTAAAACCGAGTAAGTATTACACATAACAGCGTACTAATTGAGATAATATATATCTACGTCAGCAAGTAATCTGCATATATATTATACTTCACCAAAAATATTTTAACCTCTTTAATAATAATTGACGACTGACTTATTTGAACTCGTGTTCAATTATCCAATTGGGTAAATGATGCTGGAAGAAGAATATGGCTGGCAAAAGGAAAACAGCAAGAAGTGGCCAAGAAAGAATTCATAGATGCCCTCAAGTTGCTGGAAGGAGAGCTGGGGGACATGCCTTACTTTGATCTTGAAAAATTTGGGTTTCTAGATGTAGCTTTAATTACTTTCTACAGCTGGTTTTATGCATATGAGACTTGTGGCAACTTTAGGGTTGAAGAGCATTGCCCCAAATTGATTGCCTGGGCCAAGAGGTGCCTGGAGAAAGAGACTGTATCTAAGTCCTTGGCTGATCCTAAGAAGGTTTATGACTTTGTTTTGGGGCTGAGGAAGAAATACGGCGTTGAATAGGGTATATAAACATCAGTCATCTTCAATTATTATCTATGGATCCCTCGATTAGCTTTGTGGGTTTCTGTAGTATGTTTTCACCGTTCCATTGGCTTGTCAAATATATTTTTCCCTTGGGTGCTCGATTAATGCAGTTTATGGCTAGCAAATGTGGTTTTATTATGTAGTAAATGGGAATTCTACAATGGGCCGAAAGCAACCGTTGGATTTACAGTACGGTCTCAGTTGAACCTGGTGTGCTCCACACACACACTCCATTTAAGAATTTCACGTAGTAGATTATATGATGTGTTAAACTGCATTTTTTGTCTTTTTATTCGAATAATTTTTTCTTACGCTTAGTAATAACAATGCTTAATTGTTAGGTTTTAATTTTCATTTTATATTTTATGAAGCAATTGAATATTCGAGCTTATGCAGTTGAAAATCAAGCCTTTGACATGTTTGGAGCAAACATTGCATTCTCGAGGAGACAAGAAATGGAAGAAGGAAATAATTTGAGTGTGGGCGTGTCTTGCTTCCCAAGACTATTATGCAAATTTGATTTGAAAGCATTCAATCTATTTTGGCAGATGTATATTTTTGAAATATTTTAATTTTTATTTCTTTAATTAGGATAATTTAAGCTTTCCTATTCTGATAGGACTCTTATTAGTTTTTCAGTTGCATTAAGAGTAGTATGCTATTTATATGGAACTAAGCATCTTTCATGGAGCTTTTCATTCTTTCATTCAGTATATTTTATTTTTCCTACATTTTTCTCCTAGATATGAGTTGCTAGACTCTTCTTTTAGCTTAAGAGATTATCAAAGTTTTGGTTCTTCAATATTTGTGAGATCTAAATAGTTTCATTCATATTTCTTATTTCTTGAATATTTATTTATCTTCTGTTTTCATCCCGATTATTCAGGTTTATTAAATTTAGGGCCCAAATTTGATAGTTTGGAATAATTGTTCAATTAATTAGAATATTAAATCCATAATTGTTTAATTGTTCTAACACTTGTGGCAAATAACATAGTTATGTGTGGTGACCGCATGCATGGTTTATTTTATGTGCATAGATAATCTAGTCTAAATGAACCCTGTTTGTGTGTGTTTGTTAGCTAGGGTTGGATCTTTCTAGTTTTTATAATGCTATTGATAAATTAAATCCTAAGAGCGTTTATTTAGTATTGTTTATTGGCAAGGGAAATAACTAACGAGCTTCTCTTAGTTATTAAGATAGTAAGGAGAGACTGGTTCTTAGAGCGTTCAATTAACTATAACCAATTTATTCGATAAAAGAGGAATGAATCTTTGCATCAGTGATCAAATTTGGGAACCAAACTGAGAATTTACCTTAGGCTAGATTCCATTCTTATTGATTTATTATTTTATTTGTAATTTATTTTACTTGTAGGATTCTAGATTTTCGTTTTTATAAAAATTCCCCATTCTATTATATTTTATTTAATAAACTTGAAAGAATAAAATTTACTAGTCCTTGTGGAATATGACCATACCACCACTGATTGCAAAGCATATTTTTAGAGTAAGAATTTAGTTTTGTTGGATTCGACACCCTTCAAATTTTGGCACTGCTATTGGGGATTGGTGTCAAATAATCTTTTTTCTTTTTAATGCCTCAATCTTCTCATATAGGTAAACTTCATTACGATCTTAAGATTGAGAAGACTGCCCAAAGATTGCGAAAGGAGGTTAGATTGCAAAAGAAAGGCAAATTGTTAACTTCGGATAATGATCTAAATACATCCAACTTAGCTAGTTCAAACGATTTTGAACAAGAGGAAACAAGGGCCGAGAAAAAAATTTAAGGGAGTTAGCTGAACCAGATTTGACTCAACAATCACTTCGTATTGAATATCCAGATCTAGAAGTACCTTTTGAGTTAAAATCTAGGTTAATCCATCTACTACCTATTTTTCACAGCTTGGAGGATGAAGGTCCCCATAAGAATTTAAAAGCACTTCATGTTGTGTGCTCAACTATGAAACCCCAAGGAGTGTCTGAGGAGCAAGTGAAGTTGCGAGCTTTTCTATCTTCCTGAGTAGATAAAGCTAAGGATTGGTTGTTTTATCTACCCCTTAGCTTTATCACTACATAGACAGAAATGGAAAAATCTAGAGAAGATTTTCCACGTGTCACGTGCTACTAGCATTAGAAAAGAGATTAGCGGGATAAGATAGAGAGACACAGAGAATCTTCACGAATATTGAGAGAGGCTTAAACAACTTTATGCAAGCTGCCCACACATGGTATCACTAAACAACTTTTTATTCAATACTTTTATGAAGGGCATTTACCAATGGAAAAGAGAATGATGGATGCAACAAGTTAAGGAGCTATAGTGAACAAAACTCCAAGTAAAGCTAGAGAATTAATCTCTTAGGACCCTCCCAAAAGGGTCAATGAGGTAAGTAATTCATTTCTTGAGCGTCAGATTTCTACTTTAACTTCTCTTGTTCAATAGTTGATTGTAGGAAATGTGCAACAAGTCAAGGCTTATGGGATTTGTGCTAATATTGGTCATCCTACAGATATGAATCCTACGCTCTAAAAGGATTCCTGTAAACAAATCAATGTTGCAAGAAGATTTTTGGGGAACACTGCACAGAAAGTATGATACCTACTCAAACACCTATAATCCAGGATGGATCATTTGAATTTTAGTTATGGAGGGAGATTGCAAAACTACCAACACTTCCAACAAAAATTACCTTTTCCACAGCAACCATCCTCTTGAAATACAAGTATGTCTCTTGAAGATATTGTTAAAGTGCTTGTAACTAACACTCAATAATTTCAACAAAAAATGTGAGCAAGCATTCAAAACCCGAAGAACTAGATGAGTTAGCTAGCTACCTCAATGAGTAAGATAGAATCCCAAGGGAAACTACCTTTTTAGACAGTGGTCAACCCCAAGTAGAACCCAAAGGATTAAGCCCTTTAATATGCATGCATTGGATACTATTAGAGAAAGCTTGTAAGCTTTCTAGGGAAGCCCAATGTCGATTGAATCCTTTGATGATAGAAGTAGTGAAAAAGGAACTCCTAAAACTTCTGAATGCAGGGGTAATCTATTAAATTTTGAATAGTACCTAGTTCAAGTTGTCGCAAAGAAAACAGGCATAATGGTAGTTAAGAATCTAGCTAATGAATTGATGCCCACTCGTATTCAAAATGGATGATGAATATGTATAAATTACCACAAGTTGAATGCATCGACTACAAAGGATCACTTCCCACTCAATTTCATTGATTAGATCCTTGAACATTTGGCTAGTCAAAGCCATTATTGTTGTTTTGATGGCTATTCTAGATTCCATCAAATTTTTGTTGCACCTACAAATAAAGAAAATACAACATTCATATGCCCATTTGGTACTTTTGCATATCGACGAATGCCATTTGGCCTTTGCAATGCTCCTCATACATTTTAGAGGTGTATGGTTAGTATATTTTAATATTATATGGAAAACATCATAGAGGTATTCATGGATGATTTCACAATCTATAGTGATTCTTTTGATACATGTTTGACTAACCTTACGAAAATACTTAAAAGGTGCATTGAAACAAACCTTATTTTGAATTATGAAAAGTGCCACTTTATGGTTAAGCAAGGTCTAATCCTAAGGCATATTGTGTCTACAAAATGAATTGAGGTTGATAAAGCAAAAATTGAAGTGATTGAATCTTTACCTTACCCCATTAGTGTGCTAGAAATTCATTCTTTTTTAGACATAGAAGATTTTATTGTCGCTTTATCAAAGATTTTTCTAAAATTGCTCAACCCTTATGTAAGTTGTTGCAGAAAGACATACTGTTTGACTTTGACAAAGCATGCAAAAAGGTGTTTGATAAGTTAAAGAAAGCATTGATTTCAGTGCTAATTATCAACCACCCAATTGGACCTTCCATTCAAGATTATGTATGATGCAAGCAACCATACAGTCGGTGCTATTCTTGGATAGCAAGTTGGCAAATCTTCTCACATCGTATATAACACCTCGAGAACACTCGATGGTGCTCAGTGCAATTATTTGATAATAGAAAAAGAACTCTTAGCTATTATCTTTGTATTAGAGAAATTTTGCTCATATTTGCTTCGTACTAAAGTAATTGTCGTTACTGATCATGTAGCTCTCAAGTACCTAATTTCAAAAAAGGAGGCGAAACCAAATCACATTAAATGAATTCTTTTGCTGCAAGAATTTAACTTGGAGATACGTGATCAACAAAGTGTAGAAAATTTGGTTGCAGATCATTTAAGTCGCTTAATCACTAATGAGGATCCATCACTGCTGTAGGATAATTTCCTAAACGAACACCTCTTTTCAATCCAAGAGACAACACCCTAGTATACTGATATTGTTAACTATTTAGTTACAAGAACACTACCAAAGGACATGTCTAGGGCTTAGCTAGACCAAATCAAAAGTGATGCTAAGTATTATGTTTGGGATTATCCTTGCCTATGGAAGCACTGCTTGATTAAATCATTAGGCGATGTGTATCTCAGAATGAAATCCCTTCGATTTCAAATTTTTGTCATTCATATACATGTGGGGAACATTTCGGTCCAAAGAGAATTGCCCGTAAGGTATTAGATTGTGGATTGCTCTAGCCTGTTTTATTTCTAATTCCTACACATTCTACAAGTTATGTGAAAATTGTCCAAAACATTGTGAATTTAGGGTAAAAAGATCAATTGCCTTTTACCCCAATCCTTATTTGTTAAATATTTGATGTATGGGGAATTGATTTTATGGGTTTATTTGTTTTTCTTTTTTTTTTGAAATAGTTACATTATTCTTGCAATAGATTATGTGTCAAAGTGGGTTGAAGCTAAAGCAACCCAAACTAATGATGCTAAAGTTGTTGTAAGATTTATCAAATCTCATATTTTTGCTAGGTTTGGAACACCAAAGGCTATAACCAGTGATCTTGGAACTCATTTCTACAATAAAGTTGTTGAGGCTCTACTTAAAAAATATCATGCCATACACCATGTCCCCATAGCTTATCATCCACAGATGAATGGACAACCAGAGGTGTCCAATAGAGAAATCAAGTCTATACTTGAAAAAATGGTGAATCCAAATAGAAACAATTGGAATGCATGGCTCGATAATGCACTTTGGGCCTGTCAAACTGCTTGTAAGACCCCTATAGGTATGTCTTCATACCAATTGATATTTGGGAAACTTTGTCATTTACCCATGGAGTTAGAACATATGGTGTATTGGGCTATCAAGCATTGTAATATGAAAATGGATGAAGCTAGAGAACAAAGAAAATTACAATTGCAAGAGTTAGAAGAAATTCATCACAAAATCCATGAGAATTCTAGAATTTACAAGGACAAAATGAAGGCCCTTCATGTTCAAATCATTTCCCGAAAAAAATTTTCAATTGAGCAAAAAGTTTTACTTTATCATCCTCATTTAAAATAATTTTTGGGAAAATTACATTCTCAATGGTTAGGCCATTTTATTGTTTCTAATGTATTTTCTCATGGTGTAGTTGAAATTCCAAGCATGGACTCAAGTAAATTTTTAAAGTTAATGGGCATCACTTAAAATCTTTTTATAAAGGTCCCCAAGTGTATCACATTGACAAAATTCATCTAGAAAATCCATCTTTGGTGTCGTGATAAATAGCTATGTTTAGCCAAAGACGTTAAAGCATAATGCTTTTTGGGAGGCAACCCAAACTTTCAATTTGCTATTTCAATTGCTTTTAGGAAAAAAAAAATGTCTCTAGTTAAATTTATATTATTCTGTTGCAGGAGTTGTTTTAAATTAGCTTGTGGGCATAGTTAATTTGACAAAAAAGCTCTCTAATCTAAATATGCCCATGCTTTGTTCAAGAACCTCTTCTAGCATGTTAGAATTACTTTACAAGAAAAGATCTTCAATCTTCAATCTTCTTTAACCAACATTCTTCACAAAACCACCACTATCCTTGGCCACCACCATCATCCTCCATCATCAGATACCATCTTCATCAAAGAAAATCGACCACCACATTCCTCCTTCACTATAACCGCCACCCATTTTCACTATCACCCACTACCATCTCCAACGGCCACCCTCAAACCCTTTACCTTCGATCCTCATCTCCAATTTTGACTCTTATCTCTTTTTGTATTTTTATATAGTTTTATATCTTTATATTTTTTATTTTTCAATATTATTTTTCTTTTTATTTCAATTTTTAATTTTTTACTATTAATATTTTTATATTTATTTATTAAAAAAATTTGAAAAAGAGAGTAAAAATTAGATTCACCTTTTTCTCTAAGAAAACTTCACAAAACCATCACCACTATCTTCAAGCCATCATCTTCATCACCATCTCCAAACAACAAATTTACTCATCATAAACTACTTACCCAAACATGAAAGAAAAACAGCTTGCCAATTGTCCTCAACGAGCTACGAGTACTTGGGCAACTCATCCACATTCAACCACACCTCTTCTGGAATCATTTCAACCATCAACCACTTCCATTGTCAATGCTCGGCCATCTATTTCATCTAGATTTCAATGCCATTCTCAACTTGGAAGAGGAAAAACTGTCCTTCCAACCATAGAATTTGATTTCCACGATTATCTCCAGTTCATCACATCTCATGAACAGAATAGAGACAATGAGGTTTGCTGTAGACTAATCCTCCCCTAAAAGTATATTCACTATCCCACTTTTGAGACTTTAACTATTCATGCTAATGTTGATTGATTAATTAATGGTATTGGATGGTACCTTTATTTTTCCATTCGTTATCTAGCATATATTGAACTTGTGTATGAATTCTATAATACTTTTAAGTTTAACAAACCGGCTGATTTCTCTCTGAATAGTCCTAATGTAGTTGTATTTTGATTACTGGGTCAAAGGTTTAACTTGTCTATCATTAAATTTAATTTGGTGTTCAATTTTATCAGACCTGATTATGAACATTCTGATGAACATTTGAATAGTAGACATGATTTTAATGCTGAGTTTGTGCATCAAATTCTTTACAGATCTTTGAATTAGAAAACAACTACCCCTTAGATCATAGCAAATCTAAAGATACTTTTCTTGTCAATCCTGCCTTGAAATATGTTTATCACTCTCTTACATTTTCATTTTCGAGTAGGAAGGATTTTGCTGGTGTGTTGTCAAAAGTTGAGTTTTATTTTTTGTGGTGTATGCTTAACAATGTGAAAGTTAACCTTGGGTGTTGGTTGGTTAGTTAGTTTGCCAGTGTTTTAGCTAACAAATGTGCATTAATCTTGGGATCATTCATTACACATTTGGCCATACACAAGTAATTGATCATTCTTGATGATAACACATTACATATTGCTTATGATGTGACACCTTTGGATTTGAATTGTTTAGAAAGGATGGGCCCAGTTGGTAGACAGAATGGTGTGTTTAATTTTTGCTCTCTAGGATCCAGTATGCCATAGATGCGTGGGAGGATTTTTAATGATGATAAGAGAACCTCACCCACTTCTGTTGCAACTGAATCAAGGACTACTGATGAAAATCTTTATGCTTTTTGTCACCAGCTTTCACGCATAGAGACCAACCTTACAGTTTATTTCGCTCATGTTGGTTTCTTACCCCCAATTCCACCCAATCCTTGAAGCTATGTAGACCTCATCTTTTCAAGGGAGTCTCTCTTCCACATTTTTTTTTTGCATTTACATTCTTAGTTTGAAATATTGAGGACAATATTTGGTTTAAGTGTGGACGAGGAAAATTTGGATTTATTTTGCTTCAAACATGCATGAAATGGCTCTTTCTTCTTCTTATTTGCTTTCAAAGTGTGCTTTAGTTTTGGATAAGTTATTTTTTCTTGTTGCCCTTTTGCCTCTTTTTGATGCTTGTCCCTAAGGTAACACTTAAATGATTAGGTTGAATTAGGACACAATTTAAGAATGGCCTGAGTATTTGAGTTCTTGTTTATTACACTTTGACTTGTTACCTTGTTGGTTGATTTGAATTTATGATGAGAATTCCTTACTCCTATTTTAATTTATTACTAATTAAGAGTAGATAAAATTAAAAGATAAAAATGCCAAAAAAATTCTAAAAATTAAAATAAATATTTGAAATAATTATTTTAAATCAGACTAGTAGATTGGATTGCATGGATTTAAGTTGGTTAGTTGACCTAATAAAAATCATGTCGACCCAATTTTGATCTGATACGATTCAAGTTGGCTTAAAGTTGAGCATTTTTAGATTGTCATCAGATTAGATTGAGTTAAGATTGAAAAAATTAATGTTATACCGCTACTTCAACTCAACTCGAACCCACCCAACCCACCCAAATTGCCACATATATATCATACACATTTAGGTTTGCTAGCTTGTAGCTTTTTTGTTGTTAAATGTTGCTTCAATTTTTATTGTAGCCTTATTTATGTAATATTTTGTTAGGAATGGAAGGAATTTATGTTAAATTATTTAAGTATGAGATTTAATTTATCAAGAATTCTAAGATCACACCAATACATTTAATAATGAAAATGATACCCAATAGATAGAAAGTAAAGACATGTAAATTTACACAGTTATGTTTATGATAAATTTTACCAGTGAAAGATAATTCTTAAATTTGATACACTTAGAACTCAAGTTAAAAAATTCTGTTGTACAAACACTACTAAAGTTATTGAAAAAAATAAAATAAAATCATGGAAATAGATATTCATGTTCATAAGAGTTGATTACTTGATAATATCACCTAAATTAAGAAACTTAACACAAAAAGAAACCTTAAATCTATAAAATGGAGTAGATAAGATAAAAGTTTTTAAAAACTAAGAATATCATCAAATTTGATTTCCAAATCAAACCCCAACATGTTTTAATCAACTTAAACATCTCTTTTTCACTTGGTTTTCCTTTTATTTCTCAAAGAATTCTCGAGATTCATCATTTGACAAATATGTGGAAGACATTTTTTTTCACTAGAACAAAATTCTACATTAGAAAATTGAAAAATGTCACATATGCTGTATTATGTTAACATTTTTTCATATAATAATATTTTTTAGAAGTGCTATTAGAGAGGTGTAGCTAAACATATGAATGTTACAACTTTACTCTTTTAATTGCATTAATAAAATACAACAAAAAATAAATGAAATAACAAATTAAAACAACATAAAAAATATATGACATATCAAGATGCCATTATTTTTCTAAAAAAATGATAGGCTAACGTTCCACAAAAAAATACATGTAGTATTAATGTATGAAAATATCAAAAACATTTCTTCAATGACATCATAACTTACCATAAAAAATTCAATAAATGTTATTCTAAAATGCCACAAAAGGTTTCTTTTCATAACATATTAACATGTTGTAGAAAATGTAGTAAACAATATACAAAATGTCACTAAAAGATACGTCCGTGTAATATGGATGTTGGCTGAAAAGGGGATTGTTGCTATGAGGGTCAATGTCGGGGCACAAAAAGTAGATGACCTTATGGCATGAAGAGGTGACTACTAATTGTGATAAAGAGGGCGAGGGTGATGGAGTGTGGGGATGTGTGGAAGGAAAGAATAGGGTAGGCATAAATTGTCTAGCCATCATGGTGGAAGAGTGGTGGGTTGGACATATCTTTGAGAGGTCAAGGAAATAAAGTCTGTGCTTTTGTTGGTGCCCCTACCTCAGCTAAAACCCTAAACTTATTGGGCACTTGATTGATATGCCATCTATAAAATAAAAGTAAACAAACATCAAAATTCATTATATATATACATATATTACAATAATATTATTGTCGCAAATTTATTAACTACATATGTGAAATGCATAAAAGTAGTTAATAACTGGACTTAATAAAACACACAAGTTAAAAGAAGCATGACATACCACTAACATAATTCAATTTTCATTAGAATACTCAAAATTGTTAGTGTCTTCATTGTTATCAAATTCATCTTCATCATCACTAGATCCTGTATTTTCTTTGTCATCATCACTAACAATATTGATGATGGGATAATCTATTTTTCAGGGGATTGGGCTCAAGGCCAATGTAATTGACAATAATGTAGATTGAAATTAGCTTATTTGATGTGATTACCTCAGGTTAGCTGAGGGGGCCTTAGCTAAGATATTTCGATGCTTAAGTTAGTATATATTCAACTAGAAAATGAGAATAGCAAAGTAAGAGATTAAATGATAATGAGCATACTTTACTGAAGGATTGCAATGGGTATTTATAGTCTCTGTTGAGAGATTAAAATATTTTTGATGCCTTTGCTCATGCAAAGAGGGCCTTTGTCCTTTTCTGAGGATCTTTAGGTTTTCTTCCTTCTAAAGCTTCTTCAGAGGGAGCTTTTTTATTCTCTTCAGGATGTGGAGAAGATCTCCGTATTTAATATGGAGGTAAAGAGGTAGTATCATGAAGGCATACTTCATCTATGCGGAGGCACACCACCTATTAGCACATTTATTGTAGTAGGTTCGTAGTTGTGTTACATTCAATGCAATAGTTATTGGTGGCAGGTAACTACTTCATGTTTCTCCAATTGACCTCCCAAGGTCAAGATATTTCCTTATTTGTGAATCATCTAGCGACACTTTAGTTGAGATAATGGGACTTCCTTAGGCTCAAAGGCCTTTTTGCTAACGACCTAATGGTTATTCTTGAGTTGATTGACCATACTATGGTCGACTAAAAGGGTATTAGTAATTGAGCTGGCGAAATGGCCCAATGGGCTTAGTTGATTATTTAGTTTGTTTGTTAGTGGGCTGAGCTTGTTAGATTCTCCCATATCATGAGTCCCCTTATTCCCGTGTCCTAATCAAGCTTGCAACGAAAAGGAATTGAGAGTAGTTGACTTGGAAAATTGGAATACATTCGACTAAGGTTTCAAACCTGAACTAGGGTTTCAGTACATTTATTGTGTCAGTTACATTGGCCAGCATAATTTATTAAGTGAAAGTTGTGTTATAAGTAGCCGATAACCGATCATTTAAATCGGTTGACTTACCTTATAGATAAAGGCTATAAATAGGGTGTGAAAATTTTCATTTTTCATTTTTACTGCAATCTTGAGAGGTCGAGCTCTGTGAGTTTACTATATCCAACTACAGTCAAGAATCATCTATTCTTCTTGTCAGCATTGTAAGTTCCTTTTGACCTTACTTAGTTTTTAATCTTCTTACTTTTGACCAGTTGTATAGCAATCATGCTTAGGATTTTTTAGGACGGTAGCAATAGGTTGTCTGACTCTAAAAAGACTTAACAATTGTGAGATAAAGTTATTCGACTAGTACGGGCAGCAGATCTGCTAGAATTTGGTCGGGTTCAATTGAAACCTCAAGTGAAAATGGGGTTGATATTAGAGGGGAAAAGCTAGGCCCTCTAGGGAGAGTAGTCTACCTTCGATGTCCCGAGGTAGGTTATTCGATGCAAACCATTATAGTGACATCATGTTTGAGGTCGAGGAGGGCAACCTAGATCTAATTAGGCATACATATCATATTTCTTCTAATTTTGAACTGATTGTGCATGAGCCTAGTGATAAGATGCATCAACCCCTTGTTGGTTGCATAACAATATTCAAGGAGGTTTTAAAGTGTGGGCTTAGGTTCCCCTCTTGCCCAACTCATAGTAAACCTTCTCACTAGTCTTCAAGTGTGTGTTACTCAGTTACTCCCTAATTACTTCTCTATCCTCTATAGTTTTGTGTTTTTAATGCTGATACATGCCCAATCTCTGTCTTTTGTAAATTTCAGCAACCTTTTCTATGTCCCCATGTCTCAAAAGTTAGGCAATACCAATGATCAGGCTTTTATTATCCGATCACTTACCCTTATTGAAAAATATTTTTCACTGTAGTCTTTTCCCATGGCTAATCTTAGAAGAAACAATATTTTTATGCTCACACCCCTAGGGGGGTCATTTTCAACATTCTTATAAGGTGGTTGAGATGTCGAGTTGAGATGCTAGGTGATGAAACCCTATTTTAGAATAATACATTTATTTAGGTTTGGTCGAGTTAAGAGAGATAAAGGCTTTGGGATACACAACGGAGGGGGAGGGAAATCTGGTGTTAGAAGGCTTATCACCTATTCGGTTGAACTTACCTATGATTGCTTGACTAGGTATACATATTTGAGTTGTGTTGTTCATTATTTATTTTGTTCTTTCTTTTCTTTCATAGTTTCTGGTTGGTTTTAGTGCTTTTGTATTTTTATGTATTTTATAATTTTTAGATCGAGCAATAATAATTCGTACTTGTCAGCAAGTGATGGCCTACTAGTAAAAGGCATAAGAGTACTAATAAGCAACTACTAATTAGGAGGCTACTTCCCAAAGTGTTCCACAACCATAGGAGCTATAGTCTATACTTTCACCTATATGACTTGCTCTAATTGAGGCTAGTAATCTAGCATCTCAACAGAAAAAGATAGCCATCAATGAGCAAGCTCTCCTCCAAAAAGAAATACTTTTAAGAAGGAAAAAGGAAAGGCTGGAAACTCCTTACTCTTCAGCCCTCAATTAGACGATGAATTATTTCCACTGCCTGCCTTTTTGCCCCTAAGATTGGGCCCAACATTAGGGTCTAAAATATGGCGTTAATGATAGAGGTGTGGTCAACTAGAGTAGGCCCTCTAAAAGCATTAATAGCTAGTCTCTTTATTTTTTATCAGAAGAAAATGCTAGATATGAGGCAGCTAGAGGTCTTAAAAGCATTCGCATACCATGCAAAAATGGTAAGTTTCTAGTTGACTTTTACTTATTATCAAAACTAATCATTTGCGTTCAATTTCTGACCAAATATTTTCCTATTGTAGGTCAGCTAGTAAGGCTATAACTTTTATTAGAGGGTTGAGCTAGCCTTAAGTGATCATGAGGAGCTCTAGAAAGAGCAAGAGTAGACTAAAATGATGAAGATCAACTCAAGTCATTACAGTCAAGAATTAGCAAGTTGACCAAACAGGTTGAGGAGAGGGATATGGAGCTGCTAGCTATTATGACTGAAAAGAATTACTTGAATGAGCTACTGAGGAATGCGAGGTTAGAGACAAAAGTAGCCCATAATTTTGATCGAGCCCTAGGATACAATATTGCTACTCGATACGCCCGAGATAAGTTCTATAAAGTACTATCGAGCATTCGTAAGAAGATAGTTCAATAATTTCTATTATGCCCTACTTTTCAGGATACTAGCATCATCTTTGCAATCGATAATGTGAAAGAGGCTTTCAAGAAGGTTGTGAAGCAACTAGAGTTTTTAGACTATCAGTTTCGACCAGAAGACAAAGTCCATCTAAATATGCTATAGAATAAACAACTTAAGGACTATGCTAACGTTGAGCTTATTGACAAGAACACACCTACTGAGGAGGCTAAAGCTCTATTCCACCTAAGAATGGTTGAGGTGGGGAAGAAATTTTCTTTCGTGGGTGACTTTACTTTTGACATCAAAGAGGGCAAAGTTAATGTGGTAGTGTACTTCCTTTCAGTAGGTTGCACGTTTTTTACCAAGGAGGTTGATCCATCCCATCTAATGAGGGAACAAGAGGTCAAAGGTCCTTTGATGGTTTTGCAAGTAAATTCAAGCAACAAGCTTGATCATGTCATTGATGAGGAGGCAGTGGGTGCTGCTCAAGGTGTTAGAGGTGAAGGAGCAGGATCGAGTTGTTGTTATGCTTTTTGTTTGAACTGATCCACCTTATGAGGCATGGCATTTGACTTGATGTAATTTAACAATTTTTTTTACTATAATTTGCGTGTGATTACTCTATAATATCAACGTTTTGTTCACTGTTTGTCAACTTGCCTCATTTTATTGCTTTTCATTTAATTTAATTCTTTAGTCTAATTGTATAAATGGATGAAGAAATAAATTTTTCTTCCATCTAACGCATCAAATAGTGTAGTTTTATGCGTGAAGAAGCACACAATATTCAACTGGCTTAAAACTAAGTTGATGGTCCACTTAGAGGTCAATTTTAAATATATGAGTAGATTTAGGCATTTTCGTATTGATTTGATCCACTTAAAATTTGTTGATTTAAGGATATCTTTGTAATTGACTATTAAGTTAAATTAAATTTCATTATAATTAAATGAATAGGTTGGAAACTATGGTTGTCGACTTTATTGGATTGAAGTTAAGTTGTCGTATGATATTTGTGCCCAATAGGTGCATTTGTAGAGCAACTTGGAGCTGATGTAATGGTTAACTATAGGGTTGATCTTGCATTGTATCTTCATTTACGAGGCAATTGTGCTAGAAGCTATGGTCAAACATTTATTGATTTTGTTAGTTTGAAACTAAAATATTGGTCAACTATGGGATCAACTTTAAATGATCTCATTTATTAAATGATTAGGCTAGAAACCGTGGTTGCAGTTTGAAATCAAAATTATGGTTGACTACAGAGTCAACTTTAAACAATTCTCGTGTTTATTAAATGATTAGGCTAGGAGCCCTAGTTGCAATTGGGAAAAAGTAGTTGATCGAATTCAAATCGACTTTATTGGCTTGGAACCAAATTACAATTGAGTTGAATGGAGATCTAGGTCTCTTCATACATAGAATTTTTTTCAAGTTTACCGTGTTCCATGATCGCGATAGTTTGTTCCCATCCATATTCGTTAGTTAATAAGAGTTGTGCTTTGCCACTTTGACTATCAAGTAGGGACTCTCCAATTTTGGGCCAATTTTTCCCATATTCTTTGAAACCTCAACTTTCTTAAGTACAAAGTCTCCAACCTAAAAACTTTTTGGTTAAACTCCTTTATTGTAATGTTAGGCTACTTTCAACCTATATCTCTACATTGTTATGTATGTCTGCTGGCAACTTATTGATGGTTTTGAGGTCGAACTGCCTTTTGGACTTATTCTTGATTGGATTATAATAGATCACCGAGTTGTGTGTTGTCTCAGCTTTGTTGGGACTATTATCTCTGGGCTATAGATCGAACTGTAAGGATTGCGCCCTGTGGTAGTTCTAGAAGTGGTTTTGTATACCTATAGAACTCCAAGAGGGTCATCTACCCAACTTGCTTTGGATCCTTCTAGTCATGTCTTGATGTGGTTTAGCATGGCCCTATTTGTGACTTCAATATGTCCATTAGCTTAGGGGTTTCCAACTAAGGTGAAAGGTTGTTGAATTCCCAAACTTTCATACTAGTTCTTCGTGTTTCTACTTTGGAATTGTGTTTCATTATTTGACACAACATTTTTGATAAATTGAAATGGCATATGATATTTTTCCATAAGAAACTTCTAATAGCTACATCAGTTATCTTCGTGACTGCTTTTGCTTCGACCTATTTCATGAAGTATTCTACCACAACATTCATGTACTTTCTTTAAGCTATAGTTCTTTGGAAAAAACTCATTGTGTCTATTCCCCACTGATTGAATGGTCATGTGATTTAAATTAGCACTAGTGATAATGCAAGTTTATGAGGGATGTTGGAGTGGACCTGGCAAGAGGGGCATTTTTTGGCAAAGTCGACTGCATTTTTTAGTAAGGTCGGCCAAAATATCCATATTTGATGACCTCGTGGGCTAATGCTGTTCCTCTAGAGTGATTTCCACAGATACTTGAGTGGACTTCCTGTAAAACTTCCAGAGCTTATTATGATGTCTAGACAAAGATCTTTTATATGGTTGGCCATACTTGTTGAGAGCGAACTTCACTGCTTGATCACTAAGCTTGCACACTTCTATTTTATTCTCTGGCACTTTTTCTTTTCTTAGGTAGGCTTTGATTTCATCTTACCATAAATGAGTAGACTCTTGGATTTTCCCAATTAGGTTCTAATTGAGACCACCTATACTAGGTTTTTGGGAGACTAAAATGTAATAATTCTATCTTGGTGCCCTTCATCAAGCTGGCAAACTTGGATAGGGCAACTGCTCTTTCATTCTCTAATCTTGAGACTTGATTGAGGGTGAACTTCTTGAACTATTGATAATTACTCATTGTGGTTTCTTTCACTTCGCAGTTTCCTTCAAACTTCTCTGCGACTAACTGGGAATCCGTAATAGCTGCTAGTTGTTCAACTCTTCTATCAATAATCATCCTTATACCAACAAAAAGAGCCTCATACTCGACTTCATTATTGGTGACAGATAGTCAAATTTTATGGTAAAGTCATTCTCTTTAGCTTGGGAGGAGCACAGAGAGATGCTTATCCCTCCACCTATACATATTGCTAAGCTATCAATGTGTAACTTCTAAATAAGTGAAGTTGATCTCTTTGGGCAAGTAGAGAAGTTTTGCTAGAAAGTCTACCAACATTTGGGATTTTGTGATAGTTCGAGGCTAAAAAGTGATGTTAAATTCCCTTAACTTGATAGTACATTATGTTAATCTTCTCGACGTATCCAATTTTGATAGTACTTATTTCAATGGTTGGTTTGTTAGGACAATAATAAAGTAGGATTGAAAATAAGGCTTCAACTTCTTAGCTATTGTTACCAAAGTGAGAGTAAACTTTTCAATCTCCAAGTAATTGTGTTCTGGGCCTTGCAATACTTTACTACTGTAATATAATGGCCTGTGAGTGCTCTACTTAGTTGAGACTAGGATGGAGCTGATTGCTGCCAACGAGACTACTAGATAAATATGTTGGTCCTCTCCAACCTTCAGCTTGGCAAACATCAGAGTTGTTGGCAAATACTGCTTTAATTTGACCGGAGCCTGGTCACATTCTTATGCCTACTAGAATTTCCTTGCATTCTTGAGGATTTTGAAAAACAGCAAGCTTTGTTGGCCAATCGAGCAATAAACTAACCCATAGTTATGATCTCTAACTATTCAGGGTGATGAGATATTTAGAATTGCTTGGATCTTTTGTGAGTTTGCTTCTACACCTCTCTGGCTAACCATATATCACAAAAAATTTCCGTTACTTACCCCAAACATGCACTTGTTGGGGTTAAGTTTTATGCCAAATGCTTTTAGTACTGAAAAGGTACAGTTGAGGTTAGCTAGATAGTTCTGTTCTCTTTTTGCCTAAGATCATATCATCGACATAGACCTCTATGATTCTCCCGATCTTATCTTTGAATATAAATTTTACAAGTTATTGGTAAGTTACACTTGTATTATTGAGGCCAAAAGTTATGACTAGGAAATAGTATAAATTGCTAGGTACCACAAATGATGTCTTATCCCCATCTCCAAAGGCCATAAATATTTGATAATAACCTTGAAAGGTGTCTATCATGCATAAAAGATCACAATCTATTGTTGAGTTAACTAGTAAATCTATTTAAGGAAGTGGGTAAGGATTTTTAGGATAAGTTTTATTCAAATCGGTAAAATTATTACACATCTTCCACTTGCCCTCATTCTTAGGGACAAGAACTACATTATAAAGCCAACTAGGATATTGAATTTTTAAAATATAACTTTCCTTTGAGAGCTTATTGAGCTCTTCCTCGATGATTTGGCATCTTTTAGCATTGAAAGTCCTAGTTTTCTACTTGATTAGCTTGAATGAGAAGTCCACATTCAAGTGGTACATGATGATACTAGGGTCGATTTCTTGGGGGTTGGCAGCTTTCCAAACAAAAATATTAATATTTAGTCTAAGGAAGTTGACCATCATACATTCCATGCCGCTTCCCAGATTAGTCCCAATCTTTGTAGTCTTATTGGGATTTTTGGGCTCAAGTTCTATCGTCTTGAATTCTCCCACCAATTTGACCTTAGTATCCTCCAACTTTCTCTTTTAATTTTGTTGGCCCTCTTCGGGTTCCATTATTGGGATGTCCCCCGAAGGTTTCAGTTTAGGTTGAGTTTTCTACTCATTTATGTCGACAGAGATAGTGTAGCATCACCAGGATTCTTTCACATTACACAATAATTATCATATTCTTATAAGTGTTGGGAACTTGACTTTCATGTGGTAGCTCAAGACAACTGCATAATTTCTTTGAAGTCATTCAATACTAATCTTTCAATTATGATATTGTAAGCAAATGGTGCATCAACAACAGATAGTTAACCATGAGTGTCATCCTTCTAGGTGTTTCCCTAATTGAGGAAGAAAATTTTTTGGATCATTTATGAATGATCTCAGACCCTTCAAATCCGACTAGGGGAGTTCGAACTACCTCAAACTTCAACTTTCCTAGGTTTATCCTTTTTAAAGTCGACAAGAAGATTATGTTCATTGAACTACCATTACCGACCAAAACCCTTTTTTACCTTAAAGTTTGCAATTTCAACTGACACGATGAGGGGGCAATCCAATTTACTATCAGTTCCTTGGTGCTTGATGTACAAGAGATTAGAATCAGAAAAAGAGATACATTTTGCACTAGTAGATAGTTGAAACATTACTTGAACTTGGGAAGATTTTATCAATTCCAGTCTCCATTGGCTCTATCAATGACACCTCGGAGGGGTAGACATTGGATGTTGATCATTAACTAACTTTTTCCCTTTATCTTCTCTTCTTGGGTTGACCAACCTTTCTTTATGGGGAGTCTGGTCAATCAAATCCATATCCTACTTGGCTTTCTCATCCATATACTTCTTCAAATGCCCTTATCACATGAGTCTCTTGACCTCATCATATAGGTTAAAGTAATCTTTAATGTCATAACCCTTTTGCATGTGGAAATGGTAATATTTCTTAAATCTCTTCATGGCCTCGATCTTTGTTAACTTTCTAAACTTTTTGAGGTAGTTGTCATGTTAGATAGTAAACAAGACCTCCTTCTTGGCAGTGTTTAATGGGGTGTAATTATGGAACCTCTTGATGGAAAATCAATGACCATTCTTTTGCTGCCTATCATTTTTCTTTTTGGCCGTCTTCTTTTCATTCTTGGGGTTCCCATATTTAAACCTATTCATGTTCTCTTCCATCATTTACCTTTCTGCAAAGTCGAGCAACTCCTCCATCGACCTTTGTATCTCTTTGATCAAAGTATTGGCACATTTTTTATGTCTAAGGTCTAGGAACAGAAGATCAATCAAGAACTCAATTTGAGAACTATCGATTTTCAGCACTTCAGCGTTAAATCTGGTAAAGAAGTCCAAAAGAGATTCTTTCTTATTTTGTTTGACCGTATGCAACTAAGTATGGGAAAGTTTTGCTTTTCTTCTGCTGATAAACTAGTAAGGAACTTATCACAAAGCTGGTCATATGAAAAAATCAACATTGGTTCTAGCTTAACAAACTAGTTGGGTGTTATACCCTAAAGCATAGTGACCAATAATTTCTCATGGATGTACTTTTTATGTCTATGGAGTTATGTCATGTGCTCAAACTGGAGCAAATGATCATTTAGGTCAAATGAACCATTATATTACGGTAGACCAATCAGGATTTTTGTATCAATTGCTATGTGCTCATTAATTATTTTTCTAGATAAATGGTAATTCTAGCTCACGCTAGAGCCAAGGTGTGCTATTATGTTGAAAGTTCCTCTTTATGTTTCTCTTTGAAATTTCCTCAAGACGTTTGTTCAATTGCTAGACCTAGTGTGATACTTTCTCCCATTCTTCTCAATCAGCTTATGTCATGTTTCTATTTAATTAGGGTTTCTATTGTTCGATCCTATCACGCTACTGGGCTTACATTAGTTAAGTAAGATGGCCCACAGAATCAACCACTTCTTCACGGGGATGCTAACGAGTCTCCTCCTGTGGAAATTGATTTAAATTGTCATCTCATCAATTAGAGGGGCTACGTGTCTTGTGTCTCACCCTATTCTCTTTTTGAAGTCTCTTCTCATGATGTGAAGGGTGCAACGTAGCACTAACAATAGGTCTAAGCTGGTTATTACTTTTCTAAAGAGTGGCTAACAATTAAGCTAAAATCTAAGCTTATATTTGCTCACTGATTAACAACATAAGTTGTCACATGGTTAAAGTTACCATTTGTTTTAGCTAGAAATTAGGTCCAGCCATATCTTGCTCTTGCTGCGGATGATGAGGAGAAGTTATGGACCTTCTAGTCTTATCTTTTTCTGGCACAGCTTGCCTTGTGTTTATCATTTTCTCTAGTCACAGACTTTAGAACCCATAGATTATGCCAAATGATGATGGGATGATCTATTCATCAAAGGATTGGGCTCAGGCCCAATATAATTAACCAGAATATGGATTGAAATTAGATGATTTGATGTGATTGGGTTGAGTCCTATAACTAATAACACATATAGGTAAGCTAAGAGGCCTTTAGCTAAGGCACTCCAATACTCAAGTCAGTGTATATTCGACCAAAAAATGAGAGTAGCAAAGTAAGGGCTTAAAGGATAATGAGCATACCTTGTTGAAGGATTGTAATGGGGTATTTATAGTATCTCTTGAAAGATTAAAATGTTTATAATGCCCTTGCTCATGCAGAAAAGTCCTTTGTCCTTTCCTAAGGACCTTTAGGTCTTCTTCCTTTTAAAACTTCTCCAAGTAGTACCTTCTTATTTTTTTTAGGATATAAAGGCGATCTCCACATTAATACGCAAGCAAATGGGTGGTACAATGGAGGCACACTTCATAAATGTGGTAACACACCACCTGTTAGCTCATTTAATACAGCAAAGTTTGGTTATGATACTTCAATGCCACAACGACTAGTGGCGGGGAACTACTTCACGTTTCCCCAATCGACCTCACAAGGTTGAGATGTTTCTTTGTTCCTAAATCATCTAGCCACACTCTAGTCAAGATAATGGGACTTTCTTAGGCTCGAAGGCCTTTTTATCTGAGGGCCTAATGGTCATTCTTAAGCTAATGGACCATACTTTGGTCGACTGGAAAAGTATTGGTAATTAAGCTAGGGAAATGGCCCAATGTGCCTGGTTAATTATTTGGTCGATTTGTTAATAGGTTGAACCTGTTAGGTTCTCCCATATTAGATACCATCTGTATGTTTTTGCATTTGATGCATGTACATTTTCTAAAGAATGATTACGATCTATTAAGTCCTCTATTAATCCATCAAAATTCAATATATCAACATATGATGGAGTATCATTCTCATAAGCAACTTTTGATGAATTTTTAATTTCAACTCTACCTCTAGCGTCCATTTTTATAATAACCAATCAATTGAGCTTATCCTTAATTCTTCATAGATATGCAACATAGTAAACTTGTCGCACTTGTTTGGAAATTATAAACGAGTTATACTTCTTACACCTTCCATTTTTCTTAACTTCAACAAAATTATACTTTGGATGTATTATATGAATTCCTCTCATTAGAGTAAAATCAAACCACTCACAATAGAACAAAACCACTTCCTTTATAGGTTCTCATAAGTATTTTAACTCGACCACCTCCTTCAATATCCTAAACTAGTCTTTTTCACTATCAACCCTATTGACTTCCGTCACCAATACACCACTATTTATTATTTTATTTTTTTATTTTTTTATTTTTTGCTTTGACTCCATCGATTTGTGTAGAACTTAAATCCATTCAAAAAGTATTGGGCCATGTTCTAACCTATCCTTTAGGGCCCTAAGCCAAGTGATGCAAGAATGGAAGTGTTATGCCATTACTTGGGTCATAAATCTGTCATTCATCACATATGGTATTAGCTCTCACAAAAGTTTATGTCAAATTATAAATTAAACTAAAACATGCATAATTGAAAACTAAATATACTTATATATAAATTTCATGAATTTCAACACAATAACTCACAAAATCAAATAAAACAAAAAACTAATATAAAAAAAAATTAAGAAACTAGCAGTGCAAAAAACCAACAATGGTAGGTGACGCCAATGACAGACTTTTGATGGCGACTAAAAGAGTAAATAACATAAAAATTAACATAACAAATTGAAAAAATAAAAAACTAATTGAAACTAACAAAAACTAGTAGCAAAGATAGTGGCAATGGGAAGAGAGAGTGATGAGCAACGACCGACAATGTTAGAGGGGAGAGGGAGAGTGCATAAAGAGCACAGGAGAGCAAAGGAAAAGAAGAATGAAAATGAGGGGAGGAAAAGGGAAAGAATTTGACCTGTTAAATTAATTTGATTTTTCAATGGATTTCTATAGGAGTTTCGACAAAAATATCCATCAAAAATTAAAATGAAATTAAAAAAATTCTATTTCCAATGAAAAATTATAAAAAATTGCTCATAAAAGTGATGGAAACCAATCTTTTTATGTAAAATAAATTTGTTCTTTTATTTTCAACAAAGTTTACGATGGAATATTTCATCGAATAGTTATTTCTAAAGGATTCCTGACAAACATTGTCCCACCATTTCAAAGTTACATGCCATTTTCACACCATACCCTACCATTTCAATCTATGACTTTCCATTAGATTTCCAATGGACAACAAAATCGTCTAAATCCAATACAAACTTGACATAAATTTTTGATAGAACACTTTCATCGAAAATCTTTGTTGAAAATGAGTTGCAACTTTGAGTGAAGAGATGGAGTCTTTATACAAGAATAGCACATCGAAACTAGTTAATGTACCCATATGAAAAAAGATTGTAGGTTGAATCTATAAGAAGAAGGGAAGGATTCCCAGGGTTGATGATGCTAGATAGAAGGCACAATTGATTGCTAAAGGTTTTACTAAAAGATAGGGAGTTGACTTTCATGATGCGTTCTCCCCATTTGTAAAACACATATTCATTCGTGTTTTACTTGCCATAGTTGCTCTATTTGATATGAAGTTTGAGTAGATGAATGTGAAAACAACGTTTCTACATGATAAGTTGGAAGAACAAATCTACATGAGCCAACTAAAGGGATTCATTATTTTTGGGAAATAAAATCAAGCATGTCTTTTGAAGCAGTCTTTATATGGCTTGAAGTAGTCTCTCAAGCAGTACTATAAAAGGTTTGATGCATTTATTATTAAAATAGGATATACTAGAAGTAATTTTGATTGTTGTGTATATCATAGAAAATGTAGTAGCAGCCTTCTCATATATTTGTTGTTGTACATTGATGATATGTTGATTACCTCTAAAAACATATATGAGATCAATGTTTTAAAAACTCAGTTAAGTGAAGAATTTGAGATGAAGGATTTAGGCAGTGCAAAGCAGATATTGGGTATAGAGATCATCCTAAACAAACACACGGGATTGTTGACTTGTCTCAATAGCATTATATTGAAAAAGTACTGGAGCACTTTGAGATGGATAAGTCCAAGCTAGTAAGTACGTCACTTGCAGCTTATTTCAGGCTCTCATCAAAATGATTCACCTAGTACTAAGGAGGAAGTGGAGCACATGTCTAATGTACTTTATGCTAGTGTAGTGGACAACTTGATATATACAATAGTGTACACTAGGTTAGACATTTCACATATAGTTAGTGTTGTAAGTAGGTATATGCACAAGCCAAGAAAGACTCATTAGCAGGCTGTGAAATGGATCATGAGGTATTTGAGAGGCTCTGTAGACAAATATTTGAGGTATAGCCAATTAAATTCTACTACTAGGATTATTGGCTATGTGATACAAATTACGCAAGAGATTTGGATAGCAGAAGGTGTATGATGGGGTATATGTTTTGTGTTTTAAGTTGTATAGTCAGTTAGAAGCAGACTTGCAGTCATCAGTTGTATTGTCTACAATAGAAATTGAGTACATGACTTTAGCTAAAGGCATGAAAGAAGGCATTTAGCTAAAGGGGCTAATTGAGGATATGCATATTGATTCTAAGGTTACTTCAATATTAGGTGTCAGCTAGAGAGTGTTATACAATTGTCAAAGAATCAAGTCTTTCATGAAAGAACAAAGTACATTGATGTGAGGTATCATTTTTTCAAGATATGGTGTCTCTAGATGTTATTTTGCTTCACAAGATTGGGACCAAGGATAATCCGACAGATAGGTTGACTAAATCTATTTCAGGAATCAAATTCGAGCATTGCTTGAATTTGGCTAACGTTTGCAGAATCAGATGATAGGCCTTTTTGAGGGTAGGGACAAAGAAAAAGGATGGTGAATTTCAAGTCAATGAGGAAAATTGTTGATTTTGCCTTGAATTTGGGTTAACTCAATGAGAACTGGAAGAAGAATGGAGCAAAATGGAGTAAGGGGTCAAAATAGGTGCATGAGGTAACTGAGAGCAGGTACAACGCATGCATGCTACTAGAATGGTAGCAACGCACATAGTGACTTGTACTCGAGCACATGGCAAGGCATGCTTGGGTGCAAGCCTCATTGGAACAAGCAGAAAAAGTGATGGCTCGGGCACTAGGGCGCGAGGAGAACTATGCCCTGGCACACGGGGCACTGGAATGTCGTGCCCTGCGCATACTGTGCACGCTTCGCGCCTTGATGTGCAGTGCAAGTTGATTTTGACCAGGACTCTACGTTGTAAGTATAAATATTTAGTTTTCTTCTAAGTTTTAAAAAAAAAAAGGCACTTACACAAGAGTTTTAGACTGCTTCTGATATACTTTCTCAAGATAGAGTTTAGAACGAGAGTGTTAAGTGTTCATATGAGATTTATGGATCCAAATTTGTACTTGCATTTTGATTTGAAATCAATAAAATATTTTTTCTTTGTCAGGTGGATTAAATATATCGCTGAATCACGTTAAAGCTTGTTGTCGATTACATTGAATTTTCTTTAGTATTATTTTTTAATTATGATTTAATCGTTTCAAGTTACAACACTTTTTAGAGCTTAGTATTTACAATGTTTTTTACTTGACGGGCTTTGACCCATAAAAATTTTGATGCCCTTCTTGGTAAGCCTAGCAATTGGGTCCATTTGTTCACTTTGATCCATTGGATCTTTTCTAGTCATTTTTACTTTTTATTGTGGTGGACTTAATTAATCATATCACTACATTATTTTTAGTTACTTTTATCGTACTTTTTAATTTGTATTCAAATTGAATTTGAAATTTTGATTTGAACATCAAAAAGTTTTAATCTGGTAAAACAACCTGTAACCCTAATGCGATTTTGCATTTATGAATGTCAAGACAGATCACCCGCCGGTCACATCCGAATCAAGAAACTTCCCAGGTACTCAGAGCATACTTCGTTCACTTTTTAGCATATTTCCATTGAACAAATCATCAATTTAAAGCCTTTCAACTACTAGGGATTTTAAAGAAATCAAGAGGACAGTTGGATGAGGTCCAAAACAAGTTATTGAGCAGACACAACTAAATGTCTTACATAATACAAACAAATGGAGATCACTTAGATAAACTAAAAGTTTCCTGTATTCCACATCTTTATTCAATCACTAGGATCTTCCGGTCCTTAACCATTCTTGGCTGCATATGGTTGATTTGGGCTCCAAATTTACCACTCGAATCCAAACAGCTTCTTTCTGTAGTTAATCACCAAATCATGCACCTTGTTTGGATCATTAAGAGATTTGGACACAGTTTCCCTCTCCAAGCACCTTTTAGCCCATGCAGTAAGCGTGGGGCACTCACCCGCTATGCTGAAATCACCATACGTTTCATAAGTATGAAACCACATATAAAATGGAATAAGAGCAATATCCAGAAATCCAAACGCCTTCCCGCCAAAATAAGGCTCGTCTCCTAATGCTCCTTCCAGCTGCTTGAAGATCTCTATCAGCTCTTTCTTACCTTCCTCCGCATCATTTTTGCTATTACTCCACGCTATCTTATAGGCGCTGCTGTAAATCTATATAGCACATATTCATAATTATAACACTCTTAGCCATACTCAATTTGTTTTTTTTCCTTTTGTGTTGAGAATGCTTCTCACTCTTACTAAAAAAGTGTTATGTTAATAATTAAAAATAAATAAATGATAATATGAAAATTACCACTAACAATGTTATTAAATGTCAATAACTTTTATTTTAATACTGATGATATGCTTTAACTGATAAGTTTTTATTTTATCATAATATATGGGTAAAATAATGGCAAGCATAAGAACATTTGAAGCTGCCACTATTAGCAATTAATAATGCATGTATAATATCACAACTTAATAAAGATAAGAATTATTATTATATAATCTGTGATAAGATTTTCATTATCAACATAAATGTACAATAATTATCAATAATGATCATTATTAAACTTATAAAACACCATTATTGTGGCAAAAATAAATCATTATCTGACATATAAAATTAGTTATATATAAAGATTTTAGACTATCACTTATTATTTTATCATTAACGTTCCTTTTTCATAGTGTCTCTTTGTGTATAAATATCTTATTTTAGATGATCTAAAATTTTTGAGAAGCACTGATATCAATTCAAATTAGTTGTGTTATGTATTTTTCTAAAAGACTACGCACATGTGTATACATATATAGAGAGAGAGAGCGAGATAGTACAAGGACACAAGCATAACACTTCTTACACAATTACCATTTCAATACTACAATATTAATAGTAGATGTTAGTGATAATGTCAAAAATTGCATGTCAATATATTCAATGGATCGAAGACATTTTTTATTTTATGAATATATATTATTTTTATAAATTAACAGGTCGGGTAAAAGTTGACATTAATTTAAATCGTCAATATTGAAACTTACACTAGGATGCACTAATGCTATGATCAAGATCAAATTATTAAACTTGCATGAATAATACATATATATGTGTGTGTGTAAACTGATTAATACCTTTTTGTCAATGAAGTCAGTCCAGAATCTAGCCTGAGCCTTTTCATGAGGATCGGAAGGAAGCAGTGGGGCATTATAATTCCACACTTCATCAATATATTGGACTATAATGAGTGACTCACAAATTGGTTTTCCATTGTGAATGAGAACTGGGATTTTCTTGTGGACCGGATTCATCTCCAGCAGCAATGGGCTCTTGTTTGGCAAATCCTCGTTTCTTTCCTCGCAACTCAGCCCCTTCTCTTTCAGTGCAATCCTCACTCTGGCACCAAACATGCTGGGCCAGAAATTTAACAATATCAGCTCTTCATCAGCCATTTCTCAGCAAGAATTCCTCTATTGCACGATCTAGTATACATGTATTAAGAGGGTGTTTGGCTAAACTTATTTTAAATACCTTATAAGGTTCTACAACTTATAAGATGTTTTTTGAGTTTATAAGATATTAAATGTTATTTTTAAAATAAGTTGTTGAAGTGTTTGAATAAAATAAGATCTTAAAGTTTATAAAATGTTAATAATAACAATTTTATTATTAAATTAATTAAAAATAAAAAAATTTGTTAAAATTTTAAAAATAAGGTAAGGTTTACTTTTTTTTTTTTAAAGAGCGTATAAGCTCCTAACATCTTATTTTAGGATCTTTTAAATTTTTTAAAAAAAAATTATTAAACTCTTTTTATCAATTTATAAACTCTTAAACATTTTATAAAATATTTTAAAAAATTTATAAATTCATCAAAACACCCACTAAGCAATATATGTTGAGTGTGATTGATGTGGAGTGCCAATTGGTGGGTTAGAGTTTATATGGTTTAACAGGGCGGCGCGTTTTGGATTAATAATTTAAAAAAATATTATGCTTAACAGGTTTTTTTTAACGGGTTGTTATTCCTGTTTTTTTTCAAAAAATTTATTTTATATTTTATTATTATTATTATTATTATTATTATTATTATTATTATTATTATGGGTCTTCTAGAATCCAACGATTGGCCGACAATGTAATAATTGCTTTCTTGGTATTGACGGAGACTTGCACAATATGACAAAGCCGGATACTAGGCTTAGAACATTATTAAAGTTGGATATATAGGACAAAATATGACGTGTAGTAAAATAAATTAAAGAGGGTTGGGTAGTGGAAACTTTGGCTTTTGGAAATCCAATGACGAGCAGTAAAATCGTGCAGATAACATTTCTTTTCAAGTGTTGGATTTGGTCATGAAAAAACTTTGATTAATTATTTAAATAGAAATTATTAATTTGATGATTACAAAGTTATTGTCGTTTGAAACGTAGTATAATGTACGAATACATGTGCAAACCATATTTAATTATTCAAAATTAATTTTAAATAAATGGAAAATAAAACCAAATACGCGAGACATGTAACATTAATTTTGAAGGTGAAAAGGACAAAACATACGACACAAACAGCGTTCATCTGCAAAACGCAAATACATCTGTTTAGGCAACATAATTTCAGTACAAGGAGTCCGCTGGCACAACTTTCTAGTAATTAAATTACGTCCTAATTATCAAAAAAATTAAATATACACCCTTAATTACATAATCACTTCGTCTCATTTTTCTGCATTCCATTAGAATTCAGAAATTCTTTTGGTCTATTATTCTTGAGATTGCGATGCTATTACTTCAATGAATTGTTATATTTTGAAGTACGATTATCGAAAATTAATCCATCAATAAATAATTTCATTTTACAAAGAAAGAATCCAATTATTGACCCAACAATTTAATGAATTTTTGCAATTATTTAAAATTACACATATTCCTAACCCTTTGTCCAACATTAAATTCATTGTAATTAAAAAGAGAAAATAGTTATTATAATTGTTAGTAAACAATACTTTATCCTTTTGCCCTTTCGGGTGCCGTGTATTTTAATTTTTAAGATTTCTACTCTCTTGCACCAGTCACAAACGTTTTGAGCATCGAAGACTCAGATCGATTAAAATATGGAGTGCACTAAGATAGATACTTTGAGTAGTTGAACAATACGGACGGTTGTATGTTTTTGTTATACATCCAATACATAATTGAAATACTGGTAAGTTTTGAGTGGGAAAATATTACTATATATTGAAATGCGTTTCATAAGATTACTGCTTTTTCCCTTTCTATTATTAAGCAAACAGTAACTTTTGCTTATTTTATACTCGTGAATTTATTTGTCTTCCTAGTGTATTTTTAATTATAAAGCAACCGCGGAGCCCAAAAGGAAATGGGGATTCATTTTTCCTGGAATATGCATTTCTAGGATCTGATGAGTTTAGATATGGTTGTGATCATCTTTAAAAAGTTGTTAATCTTTCTCCTTATACGTGGTCAAATGATTTGCAGTTTATGGTTTCACGTTTGTTCTGGAATGGTTTATCCTAAAATCTGACGAGTCTTTGGAAATTGAGTTTGATTCTATGAACAAAATCTTGCAAGATCCGACTAGGTAGTATTGAGTAGCTTCCAGCTAGTACTCATTTTAATTTTTAATATTGATAATGAAGGATTTTCAAAAACCTAAAATACCCTTGGTTTTAATATAATTCCTGAGATTGCCCTAGGATCCACATTTTTTTCTAAAGGGGTCGACCCGACCACTCAATCCAAGTACATATGCCCAAAGAATCTCAGCCTTACATCTCATCCACGTGTCTCCTCAGGGAAGTGGACATGTGGACCTAACAGTATCAGGCCAGCTGAACCGTCAACTATAAATACCTATTCATTTATTACCAAGGGACCAATTCAACAACGTCTGAACTCTACCTATACACTGAATGTTCCTACCTACCAACCTTCGCACGTATATTTGGTTTAGCCCCATAACCCATTAAACGCTCACCCGAGCTCTCATCTTTGGTTGACCCCTTGACTATCAACAAATATACTAATTGTCATTTTTCGCAACATTAGTAGGTGTCGTCTGTGGAAAATTAGACTGAGTGTTTTGAATCTTGGGTTTGGTAGGGATCATGGCAACAACACCTAGTAAGAATACGAAAACACCAAAGATTCGAACTAGTTCACCTTCATTACAACAGACACCTCCCATGACCCAACCTAAACCGACAATAGGAATCACACGATTGAAGTTATAAACCTTGATAGAAATGGCAACTAATAGAGTCATTAATGGAAGGTTGGTAGGCACAGCATTGGCACAACAACTTCCTTTCCCAGGGTGGCTATTTTGAGAAGAACCTTTAGCTTGAGATAGGAGAATAAAGGTAGTCGGAAGTGATAGGGACTTTGGGGAGGATGAAAGCTATTAAAAGTGGTTAGACAAAGAAGCTACAAGCACGTAGGTGAACAAAAAAGTGGAGTTAATTAAGAGGTATTCTACGGGACGAACTCCTATAGAGGTACAAGAGATTAGCGACCAAGTGGAACAATTGAGCAAGAAGTTGGAAGAAATTAAGAAGAAAGAGTAGTGGGGATCCACTCTGCAAAAGAGAGGCTCTTCTTTTAATGCAAAGATCTTAATGGAAATGTTGCATCTAGGGTTCAAAATACTCAACTTGCTGCTGTATGAGGGAAATTTTGATCCTTAAGAACATTTGACGATGTTCAAACACGTAATGCAATTGTATTAGCTATAAGGTAATAATATTTGAAGGAGTTGTAGCACTCACATAAAGATTCTCGAGAGTAGGGGCAATCTGAAGATCGGTCCAGGAACAAGTTGCGCAGTCTATACAAAAAGTATAAGCATGGGAAATACCAAGACATTGGGAAAGGTCATGATCCATACAATAATGACAACCTTCTAAAGAAGGGAGTCATAAATATGATACCTAGTGGATCTACTAGTGGAGATACACGTAATGTTTGGAAGAAGTATGCCCAAATAGATCACAGGAGTCCACATGTCTTTGTCCTAGAAAAAGACACAGAGCTTATAACCTTCAACCACAATAATTTGGAGATAATGGTACAACCGCATGATGATCCCATGGTGATAACCGTAGATATTACAATTTTTCAATGCAGAAGGTGTTAATAGATAATGATAGTTTGGTAGATATAATATTCATAAGCACATTGAAAAAGATCGATTTAGATATCACAACCATAAGACTAATCAGTAACCCATTGGTTGGCTTCAATGGGTCTGAGATCGTACCACTAAGGATTTTCAATCTCACTACCTCTCTGAGAGTAGAACCAAAAAAGAAACAATCATACTATGGTATTTAGTAGTGATTGCTTGCTTGCATATAATGTGGTGCTAAACATTAACCATTTTCAAGTTGTTATGTTGATTATCACTTAAAGATGAAGTTTTCGACCAAAGCAGGGATTGGCAAGGTATGATGTGATCAGAAAATGGCATAGGTATGTTAAAATATCTCTCTAACAAAGCCCAAGTCAGAGCCAAAGAAAGGAAAGAACATAAAAATTAAATTCGATCGACAAATGGAGCTACCTATGAGTGTTATGTAGGAAGATAGTAAAAAAAGAAAATGTAGCCTTCCAACCACAAGTAGATAGAGCTTTAACCCAGAGACCCAAGCAAAACCACAAGAATACGTAAATAGATGGATCCTCGATCTGAAATATTGATGATTGAATGCCTTTGAGAAAATGTGGATGTCTTTGCATGGGAACCCACTGACTTCAAAGGGATAGATCAGGGGTTATGGTCTATAATTTCAATGTGGATTCTAATGCCCCACTTGTTCAACAAAAGAAGTGTAGTTTTAAGGTTGAAAGAAATAAGGTCATAGAGAAAGAGATCAAGAAGTTGTTGGAGATAGGTTTCATGTGCAGTTCACCAAGTAGTTGTCCAATGT
>JACGDI010005265.1:243805-265987 GCA_014898725.1 Jacaranda copaia | reverse complement strand
ATTAAAAGAAAATAATAATAATAAACACCAACTTATAAGAGTTGATGAACGATTTTAGTTGACAATCTATAAATAGTACTTAAGCTATGTTGTATGGTGATAGAAAGAGAATGCTTAGTTATAGTGTGTGAGTGCTCATTAGTTTTGCTTTTATACACACTTGCATTTTGTTATCTTATTATAATATATATATATATATATATATATATATTTGTGCCTTCTATTTTATTTTATTTTTATACTTGGCATCCACGTATTTTTCTACAAGCGGTATCAAAGCAGGTGATCAAGAATTGTTGATGGGCATTCGAGATATATTGACTAGGGTCCATGAAAGAAGGTGAATGAAGTTAAGCAACCAAATGAATTTGTGTTGTCAAGGTGCCATTGGTGTGCAATTTGGGATTGTAATGCTTGTCAATCTGGGATCAAGCTTACTTGATCAAGGTTTACCAAGTCACATTAGCATAAATGGCCACTTTGATAAGTGGAATTGAAAAAGTTAATAATAAAAATAATAATAGTAATAATAATAATAATAATAACAATATTGTTATTATTATTATTATTATTACTATTATTATTATTATTATTATTATTATTATTATTATTATTATAGCACTTGGAGTGTTTGTAAGCAATTTTACCTACTTAGTCAAGATTTATGGAGTGTTGTTGAGGGAAGTGAAACTCAACCCCAACTGAAGAGTATGATTTCAGAAGATAGAAGGTCTTAGCCAGAGAAGCAATGTACGTTCTATCAATAGCTGTGGAGGATGATCTATTGCAGCAAATTGAAGGATGCAAAAACACCAAAAAAAGCATGGGATACAATTTTAGGTGTATTTGCTTAGACAAATGATGCAAAGTTACAATAGCTCAAGAATAACATAATGTCAGTCTCACAGCGTGACATGATCGTGAGTGAGTATTTTACCAAAGTTAAATTTTTATGTCTACTAAATTTCAAGTTAGATCTTCAAAACACAATCACCGAGACAAGAATAAGGAGGATCATAATCCATGGGTTATGACTCGAATTTCTTAGTCTTATCACAGCAACTCATGGATGGGCTCATGAGCCAACATAAATGAATTAGAGAATATATTGACAAATCAAGAGGCTTTAGAGAAACAAATGTCTAAAACCTCAATCAAAGATAAAGAGAAGGCTCTTTACTGTGGGAGGAGAAATGCCCCAAAAGATCATAAGACTGTGACAGCTAAGAATGAGAGACATAATGCAAGGTAAGGAAGATTTCGAATGAGGCCTCAAGGAAAGAGTTGGAAATAAGGGAAAGTACAACTAAGCTAAGATAAAACTGGAGATAAGACTTCTCATCGCAAAAATAATCAATGTTATAATTGCAGTAGGAAAGTCATTATGCTCGAGATTTTTGATATAAACAAGTAAAAGGGAACATGATGACATCATCATATATTCAAAATGAGAATGAAGAGGAATGGGATTTTCATGCCTCATTTGTTATTGAAGAAATAGAAGAAGAAATGACTATAGAAGTGACACTCATCTATATAGAGAAACAGATTGCATGTATAGCAGTAAGTAAGAACTTGATCAATTATGATCATGATTGCATTGTGGATTCTAGATGCTCTAATCACATGACTGGAGATAAAGAAAAATTAGTAAGCATGTCCAAATACAAAGAAGGACGGGTAGCTATTTTAGCCAATAATTCCAAATTACCAATCAATTATATTGGCAAGATGGTAATTATACCACATCATAGCCATCGATAAGTACAATAACATAATGTGTATCACATGCCAGGTATGAAAAAGAATTTGTTATTAGCATCGCAACTAATAGCATCCAAAAATTATGTAATGTTGAGGCCGAATGACATAAAGGTATACCCAAGTCTCAAATTAACATGCATACCTCCTATGGAGGGGTGAAAAGTAGAATCTATTTACATGATGCCAACTGAAGATGCTTATGTGGATAAAACTCGTAGAAATGAAATCATTGATCTATGGCATGAAAGGTTGGGACACGTGAGTTACCACAAATTAAAGGTAATGATAAAGAAATCCACATTCAAAGGACTTCCTCGGCTAGATGTTCAAGAGGATATAGTGTGTTAAGAATATAAGTATGGGAAAGCACACCCATTGCCTTACAAAGAGTTAAAGAACAGAGCCAGATGACTTCTTAAATTGGTACATTCAGACATACTTAGCTTGGTAAAACAACCATCCATCATAGGCTTTGGGTATATGATAACCTTTATTGATGATTTTTCAAGGTACGTATGGGTGGATTTCTTGAAATAAAAATTAGAAGTATTAAGTAAATTTAAGAAATTTAAAGAAGAGGTGGAAAAAGAAGTTAGTGGCAGAATAAGACGTCTATGGACAAATAATAGATCAAATATATCTCACATGAGTTCACAAAATATCTAAAAGAATGCAAGATACATAGGCAAACAACATGTCCAAGTACTCCACAACAAAATAGAGTAGCATAAAGGAAGAATAGACATCTTGCAAAGATATGTAGAAGTATGCTGTATGTGAAAAATGTACCACCTCAATTTTTGGCCGAGTGTATGAAGACAGTTGAGGATGTGATCAATGGGTTGCGCAAAACTTGAATTTGTATCACCATTTCAGAAACTATGGAAAATCAAGCCCATGATGAGCTATTTTTGCGTATTTGGATATGCATGCTATACTTTTATCCTTGATAATCTACAATGCAAATTCAACAAAAAAGCAATATGCACCATATTTGTGGGATATTATGACAAAAGAAAGGGCTAGAGTTGTTGTGATCCTACAATAATAAAGGGTCATGTTTCTCAAAATGTGGTGTTTGATAAGTTATCATCTTGGTGAACACTACATTCAGTAATATTGCCCAATTCAAGAGAAATTAAGAAGAAAGAAAGAATATTAAAGAAGATCAAGATAAAATTTATTCGAGTGCAGAAAAAGTTGAGGAACCCACTCAGGCCAAAAAAGTAAAGCCTCCATGGGGAACAAATGTATATCAGCGAACTTTAGAAGAAGAACAATTGATCCAACCTGAGGAGACACAAGTAGAAAAAGAGATAACTCAACCTTAACTAAGATAGTCTATAAGATGAAGAAGGCTAAATCCTAAATATGCTAATGCAGTAGTGGTAGAAGTTGATAAGGTAAAAAAACCTCTATCATTTGGGAAAGCTTCCTTAAAAGAAAAGTGAAAGAAAACTATAGAAAAAGAGATAAAAGCCTTGAAGCAAAAAGAGACTTAGGAATTAGTACCAAGGCACAAAGACATGAAACCTATATCATGCAAATGGGTTTACAAGATAAAAAGTAAACCAGATAGCTCAATCGAGAGATATAAAGCATGATTGGTGGCTAGATCAAAAGTATGGGTAGGATTACGATAAGACATTCAATCAAATGGCAAAGATCACTATCGTACATATTCTTTTTGCCTTAGCAACAAGCAAGGATTAAAAACTTTGATAGATGGATGTGAAGAATGCATTCTTGTATTAAGAATTGGATAGAGTAATATACATGGAACAACGACAAGGTTTTGAGAGCAAAACACATTCAACCCATATATACAAGTTAGGAAAGGTGCTTTATAGGCTAAAGCAAGCACCAAGAGCATGGTATGAGAAAATAGCAGAATTTCTTATTCAAAGCAACTACACTATAGCACTAGCAAATTCAAGCATATTCATGAAAATTCAAAATGACAAGATCATTGTCGTGCTTGTCATATGGATGATCTAATCATCACGAGAGATGAGGAAAAAGAGATACATGCTAATTTGTCAATTTGCTTTCACATAAAAGCAATTGGAGAGTTAAGGCACTTCCTTGGGCTCGAAATAGAAAACATTGGAGAATGGATATTCTTATATCAACATAAGTATGCCAAGGAACTACTTGATAAGTATGGGATGTCAAAATATAAGCCTGTTTCAACTCTAATAAAGGCTAACATACAATTATGCTCTATCAAAGGAGAGGATCTCAAAGATACCGCAATGTATAGGTAAATAGTTGGTAGTCTTATCTATCTCACTATGACAAGACCAGGTATAGCATATGCAGTAGGAATGATGAGTTAATATATGCAAAATATGATAAAGCCACATTTATAATCTAGACAAAGAATTCTATGCTATGTGAGAGGCACGATTGACTATGGCATATTATACGAGAAAAAAGACAAATGTAAAGTAGTTGGGCATAATGATGCTAAGCATGCAAATGATCATGCTTCAAAGTTCTCAATAATTGGTTACATTTTAGCCTTGGAGTAGGACTAATTTCTTGGTGTAGCAAAAGATAACCTACAGTCTCATTACCAAGAATTGAGACAAAATAACGAGCAATAGGTATGGCAACTCAAGTGTGTACATGGTTGATGCAACTTATGAAGTAACTTGGGATGCTAAAGATTTACTATGATAATCAATTGGCAATATGTCTTGCAAAAAACCTAGTGTTCCATGCAAGAACTAAGCACATAGAAGTACATTACCACTTTTTGTGAGAAAAGGTGTTGCGAGGCGAAATCAAAATGAAACATGCCAAGACAAAAAAACTAAATTGCTGATATTTTTACCAAAGGACTTAGCGCAATAAAATTTGAAGAATTTAGAAGATGACTTGGTATGGAAAATAGATGTAGCATAGGATAGAGTAGTCATTGAGGGGGAATGTTAAGAAATGCACTGACTTTTGGATATCTCTCTCTCGAAACTTCACCATACCTTAGAAAAATTTCCATTACCAAAAGCTTCAATTTTGTTGCATGATGTTTTGTATTAAAAAATAATAATAATAATATTAAGAAAACACCGACTTATAAGAATCTATGAATGATGCTTGCTATTATTGTATAGTGATAGAAAGAGAAAGCTTATTTATACTGTGTGAGTGCTTGTTAGGTTTGCTTGTATATAGATATACGTTTGTTATCTTATTGTTGTAATAATATATATATTTGTGCCTTGTATTTCATTATATTTTTATGCTTAGCATCTATTTATTTTTCTACATTTACTAACTTGGTGGCGGCTATGGTAAATATAGCATTGGTTAGGCATAGGCTTATCCCTCAAATCGCTCATGTTATAGGACAATTACCCTAATCTTCCCAAGTAGGGAAAGAGGTATGCATAAGAAAAGCAACCACATCACATGTTGCAATGCTCAAAACCGCCAAGTGGGAATTAAAGTGCAAGAAAAGCTCCTTTTTTTGATTTATACAACACCACACAATAAGCTCCTTAGCAATACATAACATTTATTTATGAGAAACATCTCAGAATTAACAAAGCACAATAGTACTAAATGACATAGGATAGCTAATATGTTATTCCTCAATACGAATTATAATTGTTAATTATACCTTAAAATTTAAGCTACAAATGGCGAGAAATAGGAAAAATGGTGCAAAACGGACAAAACGGGATGTTGAAGCACACCCCATCATGCATTGATAGAATGCAACATACCGGGGCATGAAGATAGCAATGCTCGGGCGCAAAATTACGCAAAGTTGCTCACGATATACACCTTGGTGCAAGGAGGCCATGCCTAGGCATGGCACAAACTGGAACCGCATGTCAAAGCACAAGTTCCGTGTGCCTTGGCGCACAGTGCACTAGAACGCTATGCCAGGGGCCAAGTCTTTTGTGCCCTGGTGCGGTGTATTTTGCTGCCAAATAGTTATGTACACCGAGATGCAAATCTTGTGCGCCCCTCCATGGTGCACAAGCCCATGGGCTGTTTTACTATTTTCTTTAGGTATTTAAGCCCCATTTTCTTCCAATTTGAAATGGTGAACCCTAGAAATTGATTTTATACTATTTTAGATTTTATCTCAAAATAGAGTATAGAACGATGGAGTTACGTGTTCTTTTGAGATTTGTGGAACTTAAATTTTATACTTTGCACTTTGATTTGAAATCAATAAATTCATATCTTTGTAAAGTGGATTATGTATATTACTGAACTACATTAAATCTTGTTTTCTGTTTCATTGAATTACTTTGCTTTTATTTCTCAATTTTATTATTTAGCCTTTTTAAGTTACAACAAATTGATATCAAGAGCTAGGATTGATTAAATGTCAACCATGAAATACGAGGTAGAAAAATTCAATGGGAAGAATGATTTAAAGCTATGGAAAATAAAGGTGCATGCCTTCCTATGTTAACAAGATTTACAAAGAGTATTAAAAGATAGAAATTTCCAACCAGAGATGTTTTCAGATGAGGAGAAGGATGAATTTGTGTGAAGGCTTACAATACCTTGGTGTTATCACTAGCAGATAATGAACCAAGAGAGGATGCTAAAGAAAATACACCGGCAAAATTGTGATCAAAGTTGGCAAGTTTGTATATGACAAAGTCCCTCACAAATTGATTGTATTTGAAACAATGGTTACACACATTGAGGATGAAGAAAAGTACATCCATTACTCATCATATTGATTATTTCAATAAGGTAATACTAGATCTCGATAGTATAGATGTACAAATTAAAGATGAAAATCAAGCTTTAATTTTTTTGTGGTTTTTTGCCTAAATGTTTTGAGTACTTGGTTACTATTTTGTTGTATAAGAAAGATACAATTTCAACGAAAGATGTGAAGGCCTCATTGAATTTGAATGAATTGAAAAAACATGTCCTTAGCAACAATAATAGTGAAAGTGATGAAGGATTAGTTACGAAGGGAAGTCCAATACAAAGGGGAAATAAATAGAGGCCGATGTAAGTCCTGAAGCAAGCCTAGAATAAACGATAAATATTTTAGGTGTGGAGGAAAAGGGCACTGGAAAAGAAATTGTCCAGAATGTGGAAAGGAAAAAGATTCAAGTAAATCTTCTAATTAGAAATGGGATGATGTTGCAAGAATTGTTAAGGGTGAGTCTGATGGTGGGCTTATTCTCAATGTTACTGAGAGTTTTCTGAATTTGAAATAGATTTTAGATAGTGATTGTTCCTACTATATGTGCCCATGAAAGGATAGGTTTACCATTTATTAGAAATATAATGGTGGTAAAGTACTTATGGGAAACAAAGCTTCTTACATAATTGTAGAGATTAGCATAGTGAGTATCAAAATGCATGATAATTTTGTGAGGATGCTGACAAATGTGTTTCATGTTTCTGATTTGAAGAAAAATTTAATTTCGTTGGGTACTCTAGATAAGAATGGTTCTGAGTCTAAAGCTCAAGATGGAGTGATGTAGGTTTCCAATGATGCTCCACTAATCATGAAAGGGGCAAGAGGAATAGAATTTACATATTAAAAGGTAGCACAATTTCTAGTACTGTAGTAGTTTCTTCATCATTTAATGATACTACGAGATTATGGCACACGAAGCTTGGGCATATGAGTGAAAGGAGAATGTTAGAATTAAACAAATGAGGTTTGCTTTGTGGAGAGAAGACTGGGGAGCTAGATTTTTGTGAACAATATGTTCTTAGGAAACAGCATAAGGTAAAGTTCAACTTTGCAATTTGCAAGACTAAACGAACCGTGGATTATTCACTCAAATCAATGGGGACCTTTTCAAGTTCCCTAAAAAGGTGGTGCTAGGTATATGCTGACATTCATTGATGACTTCTTATAAAGAGTATGCATGTCCATGTTAAAGTATAAGGATGAGGTATTTGTCAACTTCAAGTAATGAAAGACTTTGATCGAGAAGCAGATAGGAAATAGATCAAATGCTTGAGGACTGACAATAAATTGGAGTTCTGCAATAAGGAATTTAGGAGTTCTACGATGAGAAGGGGATTATGAGGCATTGCACAGTTGTACATACACTATAGAAAAATAGAGTTGCAGAACAGATGAATAGGACTATTTTGGAGAAAGCTAGATGTATGCTCTTTAACACTAGATTGTCCAATAAATTTTAGATAGAAGTAATTAATACTACTTTCTATTTGGTGAATAAGTCACCATCGACTTCTTTAGACTGCAAGACACCAATGAAAGTTTGATCTTAGTCTTCTACTGATTACTCAAATATGAGAGTATATGGGTGTCCAAAGTAAGCTCATGTCTACAATGAGAAACTTAAACTGAGGGCCAGCAAGTGCATATTCCAAGGTTACGCAAATGGAGTCAAAGATTATCATTTATAGTGTATGATGAGAATGGCTCCAAGATGATTATCAACAGAAATGTGACATTCAATGAGTCTGCTATGATGAAGAAGGTAGAGTAGAATGAAAGTAGTTAATAGAGTATTAAGGCGAAGATAGAGTTTGACATTGATACTTCATGAGTTTCAAAGGAAAAACAGAAGGTGGTTGATAAAGCCAGTGAGAACTCATTATCACCTAATCATCAATAAGAAATTATTCACTACAGAACTATTGTTTAGCTTATAATAGAGAGAGGAGGCAAATCTAACCACTACAAAATTTTACGTATTTAGATATAGTTGTTTATGTTTTGAGTTCAGCTAAGGAGTTTGTGGGTAATGATCTAGTCACATATAAATAGGCCATTTCGCATCTAGATTTTGATAAATGGATAACTACTATGAGAGGAGAGATGGGAGGCTCCACACAAAAAGAGCACATGGGAGTTGGTTGATATACTTATAGGGTAGAAAATTGTAAGTTGCAAATGGATTTACAAAAGAAATAAAGGGATTCCTAGGGTTGAGGATCTGAGATATAAGGTGCGATTAGTTGCCAGAGAAAAGGAGTTGACTTTCATAAGGCACTTTCCCCAATTGTAAAGCATACCACTATTCACATGTTACTTGCATGGTAGCTCTGTTTGATATGGAGCTTGCATAGATGGATGTAAAAGCATTATTCTTGCATGGTGATTTGGATAAACAAATTTACATGAGTCAACCAAAGGAATTCATTATTTTCAAAAAAGAAAATCAAACATGCCTTTTGAAGAGGTCTTTGTATGGCTTGAAGTAATCTCCCAGGCAGTGGTATAAAAGGTTTGATACTTTTATTACCAAGATAAGATATACTAGAAGCATTTATGATTATTATGTATATCATAAGAAATATAGTGATGGCCTTTTTGTATATTTATTACTTTATGTTGATGATGTATTGATTACCTCTAGAAACATATCTGAGATCAACATTTTATAGGCTTAGTTGAGTGATGAATTTGAGATAAAGGATTTGGGCAGTGCAAAGCGAATATTGGGCATAGAGATTATCTGAGACAGACATTTTGATTGTTGTATTTATCTTAACAAAATTATATTGAGAAAGTACTTGAGCATTTTGGGATGGATAAATCAAAGCTAGTTAGTACACCACCTGTAACTCATTTCAGGCTCTTATCAGATCTATCACCAAGTACTGAGGAGGAGGTAGAGCACATATCAAATATGTTATATGCTAGTGCAGTTGGTAGTTTAATGTACACCATGATGTGAACTAGGCCAGATATTTTATATACAGTCAATGTTATAAGTAGATACATGCACAAGCCTAGAAAGACTTATTGTTAGTGAAATGGATTATAAAGTATCTAAGAACCTCTACAAATAGATGTTTGAACTATAATCAATTGAATTCTTCTATTAGAATTGATGGATATGTGAATGCTGATTATGCCAAAGATTTGGACAATAGAAATTCTATGATAGGCTATGTACTTTGTGTTTTGAGTTGTACGGTTAGCTAGAAGGTGACTTTGCAGTCATAAGTTGCATTGTCCACAACAAAGGTTGAGTACATGGCTTTAGCTAAAAGTGTGAGGCAAGGAATTTTGCTATAGAAGCTGATTGATGATATGGGTATGAGTTATGATATTATTGTAATATTTTGTGATAGTCAGAGTGTCATACACTTGTCAAAGAATCAAATATTTCACGAGAGAACAAAACGTATTGATTTAAGTTATCAATTTGTCTAAGATCTAGTGTCTCAAGGTATCATTTTGGTTGACAAGGTTGGGATTAAGGATAATCTGGCAAATATGTCAACTAAAACTATTCCAAAAATCAAATTTGAGTATTGCTTGAATTTGATAAGTATTTGCAGACTTAGATGGTGGCCCTTTTGGGGGCAGGGATAAAGATGATTAATGGAGAATTTCAGGTCAAGGTGGAAAATTATTGATTATGCTTTAAAATTTAAGCTACAAATGGCGAGAAATAGAAGAAACAATGCAAAATGGTGCAAAATGAACAAGACAAGACGTTGGAGCCTACCCCAGTGCACGTTAGCAAAACACTACATGCTAGGGCATGAGAAAAGCAATGCTTGAGCATAGAACTAGGCAGAGCAGCTCACGACATGCACCTGGGCACTAGGAGGTCATGCCAGGGCACAACACAAAGTATAACTGTGTGCTAGGGCACAAGTTCCACACACCTTAGCACATAGTACAATGGAACATTGTGCTAGGGAGCAAGTTTTCTGCCCTAGTGCAGCATGTTTTACTGCGTAAGGAGTTAGCACACCAAGGCACAAATCTTGCCATATTACCAAACCACGTTAAATCTTTTTAGCACTTTCATTGAATTACTTTATTTTTATTTCTTAATTTTACTATGTAATCTTTCTGAATTACAACAATAATTAACTAAACACAGAACACTTGTAACACCACTGACCACACTAATGAAGATCTCCTCCCATATGTCTTTATCAATTGATTGATGAGCTTCACTTGCCAAAGTTATTTAATTATTCAAAGTAGTCGGTTCACTGGATTAATGCTTGTAGTTGTTCAAGGATTTGTCATTAGCCTTTGGTGCTGCACTAGGCCCGGGATTACAGTCCTCTTAACTTCCCCGGAAGCAGTATTTTTTGCTTAGCATTTCGAGCCATGGATTCCGTAACGTTATCATCAGATTATTTCCCTTTGTATTTGATGTAAACACCTCTTTCCTCGTCTACATAAGCATAAGATTTCCGCCTTGCCTCTAACCGTTTACCCATATATCCCAATCTCAATCAAGCATTTCCTCATCGTTGGAATTGGAATCATATATATGTTTGCTTAAATTGCCATCCAACTTATTGTCATTTGATTTTACTATAACTAGAACTGCAAAATTAAGGTATGAAAATAAGTAACATGCATATCAAATAACTACAATCTAGCAATAGCATACAAATGTGCAAATTCAACAAGGTGTCAACAAGGTGCAAGCCTAAATTCGAGCAATTTTTTTAGCAAATTTAACAAGCTTAACTGGTTACGTGCTATCATTTCGACCGGTTCCCTGCAGCAATAGAAAGAAAAGTTGACTTGGAAATAAATGAGCATCTAGCATACTAATTCAAGAAAAAGGGAAAAAGGAAAGAAAAGAAGATGATACTGATTCTACTCGAAAAGATCAGAATTATCTATATCCAGTTAGGTTATGAGTATCTATTTGAATAGAATGTTGGTTCATGGGGATTTTGTTCCAAATAACCTGAAATGAAAAATAAAAAAAATTATTAAGAAGCTCCCATTTGGCACAAAATCGACCCACCGAAGTATATATTTTTAATCAGTGATTTGGTAGAAAAATGTAACTAAAAGCTGTAGCCATGGAGGGTACGCGACGTTGAAGGCCGGCGGTAGGTCACCTCATTGCAGTGAAAAAGCTGAAGCTTCACTAATAAAGAAAGATAAAACGCGAATGAAAGTGTGGTCGCGTATTTGGGAAGAAAAATTATTATTATTATTATTATTATTATTATTATTATTATTATTATTATTATTATTATTATTATTATTTTTTCAAATGAGGGTTAAAAATATCACTTGCTATTTAGCATACCCAACAAAATTGAGTTTATAATCTGATACCTCTCTTAGTTGGGATTCACGAAAAACCTTTTTAAATTAAAATGCGAATCGTAAATTTATGAAGAATCAACATTTTTAATTATATAAAAAATTGAACTAAATAAACATTATACCCAACCAATCATAGCCACCAAATGCAACCTATGTATATGTACTATATGTGTACTACTTTTCTTGTTTTTCGGAATAATGTTAATTGATATATAATACATTTTCTGTTGTTACTAATGATTTTTGAAGACACAAAACTTTTGTTTTATCACAGTATAACTTAATGTATAAAGTGTGTTAAATTATCGTCATTAATAATTAATACTAGACCTGTAGTAACAACTTCATAATAATACAAATTTTCAATATCATTAAATTGCCACTATAGGTTTGTCATTAATTGTCAATGATGACAACTTCAATAATACTATGCATATCACTATTAAATTTATAAAAATCATAAGAATAAAACAAAAAATCTTTTAACATATATTCTAGTTATTATTTTGTTACTAATTTTTCTCTTTTTATAATGTCTTCTTCGTACAAACAAATGCAGCTCACTTAGATAATTAAACAAAGCGTCTCCTTTGTTCAATAATTTATTTAAAATCTTCCGTTCCTTAATTTTTCTTGGCTGCAACAACACGGTTGATTTGGGCTCCAAATTTAGCACTCTACTCCAAACTTCCTTTTGAAGCTCATTATCAAATCATATACCTTGTTTGGATCATCAAGAGATTTGGAAACAGTCTCCCTCTCCAAGCACCTCTCTTAGCCCGTGCAATAAGCTTGGGGCATTCAATCCCAATGCTGAAATCGCCAAACGTTTCCTAGGTATGAAACCACATGTAGAATGAAATAAGAGCAATATCCACAAATCCAAAATACGGCTCGTCTCCGAGTGCTCCTCCCAACAACCTGAAGGTCTCTATTAGCTCCTTCTGACCTTCCTCCGCATCTTCTTTGCTCTTATGCCATATAATTTTACTGGTGGCACCGTAAATCTACAAAACATATATATGTTCATAACTACATCACTCTTCAGTAGTTCGTCTGTTCAAAGCAGTAGTTTTACATCATTTATTGAGAAGAAAAAATATACTTTCTAGTGAAGCTGTCATATATATTAACAGGTATAATATAGCTGACATGCTAATTAGAAAGAAATAGAAACTTTTAATTTGAGATAAACAGAGTAGATATTGTATGCATATAATAAATTAAAGAATGCAACACGAGTCTTCTTACCCAATTTTCATTTCATAAAACAATATTAACAGCAAAATTCTCATGACTCATTTATTCAAGTGCCAAAAAATTTTATTTTTATGACTGTATTAATATATATATTTATAAGTTTTATAGAGATCTATAAGAATTAATGTTTAAATTATTATTATTATTGATAATAGAAAACATATTTATAGTGACAATATTTTGTTGAGAACTAAAATTGCTAATATATACATATATTTATATATATGTTGAGCATAAAAGGAAGCTATTTAGATATGAAATTTAATTTATAAATTAGAATTTAAAAATTACACCAATAAGTTTAATGATAAAAAATAATACTGAATTGATAGAACATAAAAACACATAGATTTACATAATGTGGTCGAATCCATCTGCATCTACACAAGTTTTTTTGTTTTACTATTAAAGATTTTTACTGATATATAAGCAAAAATCTTCAAATATAATATACTAAAATTCAAGACTAAAAATTCCCGTTCAACCACTCTCAACATTACAAAGAAATAGTCTCTTACTCCTTTTATATTGTCTCAATTATAACTTAAAATAATTGTCACATAATTTTTACAAATTTTACAAATATGTCCTAAGTAATAAACGAGTACTCATATTTATATCAATAAATAACTTGACTACTCCATTTAGACTAAGAAATCAATACAAAAACAATTTTTTTAATTTTACAGTACAAAAAAAAGATCACACTATAAGGGATATATATACAAATATATTTAAGTGACAAAATAAAATATTTTGTAACCTTAATGATTCTTATAAATCAAACAGTGACAATATTAATAGTATTAATCAAGTTGTTACCATTAACAATTAGTGACATACTTATGGTGGCAACATAATAAAAATGAAAATCTTATCACAAATTATAATAACAATTTTTATTGTCACTAAATTATCGATATGGGGATATAATTAATTATCAATGATGACAACTTAAAACATTAACTTTTTTTCACCATTCAATCATATTAATTATGACAAAATAAAAAATATTATCATTTAAAAAGTGCCGTTAGTGATAAAAAACTTAAAATCTTAAAATTTAAAACTTGATCAAATTGTGGATCCCATACCAAAAATCCAAATTTTGACATCAATGACATGATCACGTCGTAATATCCCTCTATGATTTAGCAGGCCAGCTAAGCAATTAATGCTTCCAAGTCCAGTAGAGCCTAATAAATAAGAATATGCTTAAAAAAAATTTCATCCTCAAAAATATCTTATCTTAGTCTGCACTAAACTACTTCCTCCATCTCTTATTTCAACTATAATGATATTAATCTTATTCTATACTAGAGAAGTTAAGGATTTTGAGACAATCTATAAACCACTTTCCTCATCTCTCATGTTTCAAGATACCTTTTTATGGCAAACTTTCCACCAAAACATACTAGTGAGGCAATACCTCAATTGAATTTCCAAGTCGAGCTCTAGCAATAAATTTGATTCATCACCACATATATATTTATATTTTTCTTATTTTAATATAAATACATATTTTTTAAATATTGTACTCTTACAATGTTATATATAATAATATGCTAATTATTAATCAAACAAAAATATATTTGAAAAAACGTTTTCTCATTAAAAGATATAACTTCAAAAATAAAAGTAAACATATTTTTATTCCCAAAACACCACTAAATAAAACCAAACATAGGCTTAACATTGAAAGGGCTCATCTTTTTTTACAACTTTAGTTAGCAAATTTTCTTCCTAATGTACCACACCGAGCACGTTATCAAAAACAATAATTATCAGGCTAATACTTTTAACACAAAGTACAATTCATTTGTACATATAGAAAAATATTATTTATATATATATTGAGTTTAATTAATTAATGTGGGGTGTCAAGTGTTGGACTAGAGTCTATCCTTTGGTTATTTAATATTACTCACGATTAAATATGCATGTATCTTCTAGAATATAAAGATTGGTCTACAAAGTGGTCCTTTGCTTTCGTGATAATGGCGGAAATTTACAGAATAAAGGAAAAGCCTAAACGGGATCCAAGGGAAGGGGGGGACAGTGGGAAAAATAAAATACTGTTGGAATTATTTTTAACCTACGTGTAAGATAACATATCAATTCTTAAGTCATTTAGTTAATTAATACATTAGAGAGTTAGAAAATCTTAAAATTGAGGCTTTGTGAAGTGGAATAAATGGAGTTTTTATTTTTCTACATTAGAAAGTGCAAAAAGAGTAAATGAGATTTTATTTTTCCAAAGTAGTATCAGTTAAATGTACTGACCAACTATAACAATCATATTGGTTTGAAAAAACATAAGCTACTATTGTTTAAACAAGAAGTCAGTAAATATATGAGCCCAAATCAGCTTTTATTTTGAGGTATAAAAAAATAGAAAATAAAAAGCTTCCTAGTACTCTCATTCTCTTTAAAATAAGTTTTAAGTGTAAGTTTTGCAATTTATAATTCAAAGTGTCTATTTTATCTAGAAAGATATATTTACTAAAATGTGATGCAATAATAAAAGGATAAAATTTAATATATATTTTAAGAACATAGTGTTCACATTTAACTCAAATTATTGTAGCGTTCATTCTATTTCTCGTACAAATATGTCACGTACATACCTTCTCTCTGATCAAGTGAAGCTATTGGATGGGTCATTATCGCAATTATTTCTTATATTAAGAGGGTTGAATAGTAAAAAGCATTATATTTTTGAAAACCATTGAAGAGTAGGATATCAGATGCAATGACCTTTCCTTTTTAACTATAGATTTTGATTAGGGAAAATGTCATCTTTAGTCACTAAAGTTTTGATTTAGTATCATTTTAGTCCTCAAACTTTAAAATTTTATTTTTTAGTCCCTAATGTTTGTATTTAGTTTCAATATAGTCCCTTGGTCAACCTTCCGGTGACTTCTCGTCAGAAAAATGCATAACGGTAATAATTGCAGTGGCAAAAATGTCAATATGATCTACAAAGTTCCATTTTATTCTCTAATTCATTTTTTCCCCTTTTCTTCCAACAAATAGACCGAGTGAGTGGTGGGAACAAGCAATCTTCATTCCTGCCACTTAATGTTTCTTCTCCCTTGGAAATAATAAAGCATCATCAAACCTGTCAAACCTGTCAATGCAAGCATATAGTGAGAACATGACAGCAAAAAAAACATTTTCAAGTAGCAACAGGGAACAACAAAGAGCAACTAGGAGAGAGAAAGAGCAACAACTATGGCTTTTGTACTATGCTTTTGTGGGAAAACAACCAAAATGAGGTGCTCTTGGACTAATTCAAATCCGAGAAGAAGGTTTTTTGGGTGTGTGGATTATAGGGTATGTATTTATTTTCTTCTATTTCTTTTTGAACACACATTTACGCTTTCCATTTTTGTTGCAATCAGTCACCCATTTTCATTTAAAATTGACAGAATATTAGAGGTTGGGACTTTTTCATGTGGCATGATCCACCCATGTGTGAGTAGTCAAAGGGTGTGATTCCTGGATTGTTGAGGAAATTGGAGATGGATGTGTAAAAATTCCAGCAAAAAAGGAAGAGAATGAACAAAGCTTTGGAGTTAAGTTGGATTTTTATTTTTTTATTTTTCTCTGATTTGGTTGATGAAGTGACTAGACAAGTAGTTGCAATCTCTATATCGGTTTGGTTGATGAAGTGGCTTGATTAATTGGTTAATGCAATGTAATATATGAACATATGTTAATGTTAGTATGAACCCTAATGCATTTATGAAGCATGTTACTATTCATGCTTTAAGATTTGTAAAAATGGTTCTAGAGATGGTGCTATTTTCTAGAGTGCGAGCACTATTTTTAGACATGTTATTGCTCTTGCTCTCATTTTCAAAAATGTTATCCCAAATGCAAGAACCTAGTGAAATGAATGTAACCAAGTGCCAACAATCCCAAATGTAAGAACCAAGTAATGCAACTAAGTGCCAACAATCCCAAATGCAAGAACCAAGTAAATAAGAAACCAAATATAAGCCAAATATCATCATTTCAAACAAAAATAGACTAAAAGAGGTTCTATACAGAAACCAACTACATAGCCAAATAAGGTCTAAACTAAAATCATCCAACCAAAAACCAATGTGCATATCCAAAAACTATGCAGTATGCACATCCAAAAGCTAAGAAAGTAAGCTATTCAAATTCAACACAACCAAGAATATTTCAATACATTCAACTAAATAAAAACTCCTCAAGCATTAGACTATTGTGTTGAATCTCTTAAGAAGCCATCCTCATTTCTCTTACTTAGAAGTCTTGACATTACTACAAGTTGTAGTGAGCCCAAAGTTACACATTGCTTGCCTCTCTTCTTGATATTTGCCTTCAAAGAGACAATAGAAATGCCACTCTCTTCCAAAATTGTAGAGGCAGAAGCTAAACTCTTTTGTAAGTAGGTGGTTGTGAATGTTGAAATATCATGCAATACAGAGCTCTCTTCCAAATTCTACAAAAGAATACATATAATTATCATTAAAGAGGTTGTTTATATTTAAATTAATAATTATGTTTTAGACTTACAGATTGATGTCTTTTTGCATTATTTACACTTACAACTCTATGTGGGGCAGTTATGTTGCTAGAAATCGACAAATATAGGCTAACAATAATAAGATAGCTATACAGGGCAAAAACTCAATTAAAAAAGCATACTCACAGCATTGTTCTATTGCCAAATTCTTACAACTGCTGCAATACACTTGTTTCTTGAGTGTCCCTCTTGTAGACAGATACTATATTTTCTCTTTTTTTTTATATTTCTTAGTCTCCATTTTTGGAGGTACTGCTAAAGGTACTGTTGGAGGCATTACTTGAGCACTTAAAGGGACTACTAGAGCTTGAAGGCTCTGCCTCTTTTCACTTGAAGGCTCTGCCTCTTTTCACTTGAAGGCAATGTCAGTGCTTCATTAATTGACATAGATGTGATGGGGCATTTCCTTTTGTTATGGCCATCTTTGTGACACTTACTACAAGATAAAGTCCTCTGGCCAACTTTTGACAACTTTAAAGTCATGTTTTTGTTAAGAGGTTCTTGACTTGCTTCCTTCTTCCTGCACTTTTTAGGCCTTCTTGTTAGCTTGAGCTTAGAATTATTGGAGCAATTGGCCCTTTCTCAGTAACTAGCCACTCAATTTTCCCTCTAACTAGATTTATCACATACCCATAAGTTTTACAATAGCAATCAACATTATAACAGTCACGAACATAATCTTCTGGCTCTCTTCCAATATATGTAATAGCACTAACTCCATGAACACATAGGATTCCAGTTAAGTCCCATCTTCTACAAGAGCGACTCTTTATGTCAATGTACACTGCAAACTGTCCCCCATGCATACCCCTAACTTCATATTTTGATCCCCCAGCATATGTGGAAATGCAGTACCTAATGTCATCTTTAAGTTTCTCAAGAATTTTCTGCACCTTAGGACAAAAAACCCATTCCATCGCTCCGCAGCCTCTCTTCAACTTTGCAATCTCTTTTGTAAATACATTCTAATTTCTTCAAGCATATTCAACAGTGGCTTGTTCTTAGCTTGTAAAAGAGTTGAATTGAAGCTCTTGCATAAATTATTCAATAGAATATCACACTTTGGATAAGTCCTAAAAATAAACCTAGACTAATGCTTAGGTTGAATTTCAGAAACCCATTGGTAAGTAGCCTTATTGAATTCTTTTAATGATTCCATCTGAAACTTAAATTGATTAATAGTGGAGGCTTTACCAAGGTTCCACAACATATCCTTAAGTATTAGGCCAATATGAAGTTTTTTGAAATTAGTGTACATTTGCCTAACATAGAATATATGTTCCACTTCTGGTAGTAACTCATATAATGCAAGCAACTGTCCCTATGAAATACACATTAAATATAGCAAAACAAGGTATAAGTATAAAGAACAATAGGTTCTTCAATTTGAAATGCAAAGTAACATACAGAAACCACATTAAATGAAGATATAATAAACAAGACTAACATTTTGTCTATCTAAAATAAAAGTCCACTTTTGTTGGTCACATATCCCATAGTTTTGCTAGAGTCACTCCAAGAACCATTTCCATGAGTTCTTGTCTTCAGTCTCTACCACACAATAACATATTGGGAAAATGCAATTGTTTGGGTCTATCCCAATAGCAGTAAATAACACTCCCAGATGTGGCCCCTTCAAATAACACCTATCAAGGCCAACTACAGGTCTATACCCATCAATAAAACATGCCCTATATGCCTCCAAACAAGTGTACAACCTAACAAATCTTTCCTCTCCACTCTCATTATCCACAAAAGTCTTCAAAACCATAGTAGATCCAGGATTACTGACCCTTAATTTTTCACAATAATCATACAATCTACTATATTGATCCATGTATTTGCCATAAAGCATGTCATAAACTTTGTGCTTAGTTCTATAAAATTGGGCTTTGCATACTTCCACATTGAGATCATTATGGACTTTCTCTTCAAAATCTCCTTATTTCCACCCATTGTGCAGCCTCCAATCATTTAAATACTTATTGCTAAGCATTGTTGATGTGATAAATCTATGCTTGCTCAAACTTCTCTCACAGCTATGTGTATTATTCAAAGTTTTAACTTGAAAATTGGTTGAATTTCTCACTTTAGATGCAAGCACAACCGAAAGATAGTTATTACCCATACCTTTTGCCCTAAATTTCAACTTGTTATTTTTAATGAATTCTATGTTCCTTTGCCAAGTCACAGCATGAGCTCTCACAACCTCTTTAAATTCATTTGTATCAGTGAAAAACATCCCAGTTCTAAACTGAGTATCTGCCATATCAATTTAGGGATCAAACTTAGAACATGAGATATTTTCATCCTTTTCGTCTTAGCTGTCTATACTTTCTAAGTCATCAAACAAAAAATTATCTGAATCTTCACTAACGTTGACATCTCCCTCTACAAAAGGTGGATCATTTTCCTTTCCTAAACTCTCCTTCTCAAGCAAAGAATCAACAGTCTCATCATACAGAGTGTCATCATCTTCACTTAAGCTATAATCACTATCAAAAAAGCTATCATCCGACCCTCTACTATATCTTGTTCTATTCCACCAGTTTTATCTAACACTTACGAGTAACAAGTTTGTATTATATATACCTCAAATTCCCTAGTATATAGTGTAAGCTTTGCCATCCTTTTAACATCCACCTCAGTTAGGACAAACACCAATCCACACTTACTACAACAATTAAGTTCTAGATAATAGAAACCTAAATGCTCTCTATACCTAAGCATCTTCCCAATCAAATTCAGAGTTTCTTATTTGAAAATAGTAGCATCATAGTTGTCAATATAATCCACCTCACCCCTTATGTATACTTTTTTTTGATTATCAACAAACTCACCTCCATGATGGACCTTTAATGTGAAAAGGTCTATTTCTGTGCCTAGAGTATAGAGAATAGTGCCCAAAAAAAATGTTTGAAAAGTACATACATAAAAGAAGAAGTGTAAAACATCTGGGATCAACACAGTAGTTTAAAAGAAAAAGAATAAAACATATGGGACCCCAACATATGCCATAATATAATAGTTTAAAGAAGAAGAAAAACCTCTATGGGCTCCTAATGTCTGCAACTCCAAAAGTAGAAAACATAAAGTAAATTAACCTTTCAACATAAATCACCCAATCAATCTGATGAACCCTACTGTCTATACCACTTGGACCACTTCACATGCATAAATAAGCAAAATGATGGTAGTAGTAGTGTTGACCAAAAATAAACAGTACCCTACTGTCTAAACCCAATTGACCACTTTACATGCTTAAAATAAACATAAATGCCATGATACCTGTCCACAAAACAATTCAAAATTTTGAACCACATCAATTTTTTTATGAAGGTAGTCAAAATTGACCATATGTGGGAGTTGCTTCCAAATCTTTGAAATCCTGAATCAACATTGCTATGCTCAACCCTCCTTTAATTCCACACTCTAAATTTGAAGAAATTGTAGATTAGATTCTTTAATTTCACAATTTCAAGTCAAAGTAAAAGCCCTAGTTTTTTCCCTTTTCCCCTTTTCCCAATTTCTATCTATGTGTTGGACAAAAATGATGTAAATTTTTTTTCCCTATTTGTCTATTTTTCTTCCTAATATTTAGATATAGGCAATGATAGATTTACCCTTAAAAAAACCATGCACGTAACACATGCACATATTTCTGGCGAAAAGTTGCCAAAAGGTTGACCAAGGGACCATATTGAAACTAAATACAAACATTAGGGACTAAAAAATGAAGTTTTAAAGTTTGAGGACTAGAGTGAAACTAAACCAAAACTTTAGGGAATAAAGATGACATTTCCCCTTTTGATTATGATCAAGGATTTCATCAAGTATCTAAATAGATCCATTTTAATGGTAATTATAAGAATTTTTCACTTAATGTAGTATAATCCACAAATAGATAAGTAAAGTATATTTAAATAAAAAAATAAAAAAATAAAGTATATTTAGTTATTTAAAATTAATTTCAAAGGAATGAAAATTGAAAGTTAAAAATAAAAAATATGTAGCATAAAACGCGGACCTTCTGAAAAACAAAGGTGTTCATCCAATTTGAATCTTTTCAATAGTTCTAGCTTACTACTCAACTTTCACATGAGCATTGCATTTATGTATTTCTTTCATAATCTTGATGTTATAAATACAGAGAACAATGTATGTGACAAGCTATTATACACATTGTTCGATTATGATAAGTCTAAGGACAATCACAATGCACACTTGCATTTAAGAGATATGGGCATACGAATAAAGCTTCATCTTTTCTTTTTACGAGTCTAACAGAGAGCAAATGTTGATAGCTTCTTTCGCATTAGATAAGAATGAGAGAGCATCATTCTATAGAGTTTTGAAAAGGGTTAAAGTTTCAGATGATTATGTTGTAGATATTTCAAGATGTGCGCATTTCAAACAAACTCAATTTTTAGGCCTAAAAAGTCGTGACTTTCACATCTTAATGCAACAATTGCTACCAATTTATTTGCATAAATTGTTACCCAAGTTCGTACATTCTCTTTTGATTCAATTATGTCAGTACTTTAAAAGCTTGTGTTCTAAATCACTTCATTAT
>JACGDI010005265.1:226655-241551 GCA_014898725.1 Jacaranda copaia | reverse complement strand
TCTTTTATAGATAATGTTTGTGAGACCAAGAATACCAGAGGGCCTACATACTTACCAAGTTTCTGGATGATGAAAGATCACAAACAAGTTCATTTTAACAAGTGTGGACAACCTATTGTTCTGAACAAGTCTGCATTTGTAGAATTTCTTGGTATCTTAGGAAGGAATGCTAAACTTGTTCAGCTTGACTTCAAAACATGGCAAATGTACCATTACAAGTGAAGAATAGGTTAATTGAAATTGTCAAGGTAATGTTATTTCATATTATTTAAATTTTTACTTTCCAAAGCCGACATTAAATAATAATTTCAAATATGCTTTGTAATTTAGGATAAATATTATGGTATCCCTAGATTTGACCATTGGACTAGGATGAATTTAGGCAAAAAATGGAAAAGTTGAAAGGATAGAGTGAATGATAAGTTTTTTTATCCAAACTTATCAGTGGAAGAAAACTTAAGTAAGAGACCTGACACAAAAGATGAGGAATTTCTCTAGATCAAAGGAGGAATTTAATAATTCATTGGAATAGTGAGGAAGTAAGGGTAACAACTTATATTTGGAACATTTAAAATGACTTATTATTTTTTATATAATATATGTTACTTGAATAGAAGTTATGAGAATACTAACCTTATTATTTATTTTGTAAATTCACGAAGAAAGTGCTCGAAACAAGCAAAATAGAGCAAACAAGAAAATGATGCACATTATTGGAAAGAAAAATTTTGCACAAATCAAGGAACAATTGAAGGTCATTATTTTATTATGTTTACATTATTGTAACTTTTAGTGAAATATTGATCTATTGATTACTTGTTTATATAGGAAGAAGCAAGAGCAAATAATGTAAGAAAGAATGCCAATGAAGAGAATGAATTGAATGGTGATTCAACCGATGATGAGTTATCTAAGTTGGATCTTTTTGAAAAATGGTATGCTCAAAATGGAAATGCATCCAACCCTAATGTGGTAGACTCATTGGTAAGAATAATTCTTGTGTAGTTACAAGAGTTGTTTTATGTATCTACCTAAATTTATTATAATATTCTTTCATCAAACATTTATGTTCTTTTATTAAACTTGATATGCGGTTGAAGATGAAAGAGCCAAGAAGGGAACTTTGTCCTAGTCCAAAAGATAAAGGTCCAAATGATATATATTCTCAAGTTAATGGACCAGATAAGGGGGGGAAAGTATACATGTATGGTTTTGGTGTCACTACTTCTGATATATGTGAAGACATGCCTAGTAAAAGGGCTTGCTATTGTATAAACATGCAATATCAAGATGAAATTGATATGTTGAAGTAAAAAAATGAAAGCTAGCTAAGCAAAAACAAGAGCGTTTTTGACTGAACAAGCATAGATTGAAAATTACTGATCTTCCATAAGAAGTCTCACATGTCCCTTGATCATCCTCTCACTAGCTAGTAGCATCTCGTCAACATTCACTATTAAGCATTAGCAGAATGCCTCTATAAGTAATCTCTCTATAAATCTCATATCATCTTATGATTATCAAAAGTAAGATCGAAATTGAATTCTCCTATTTTGGAAGTTTGATAGCTTCTTGAATTATTTGAATTTAAGTTGATTGAAGAAACTAAATACGTTTTGGGAGTTTTACTACATATCTGAATATCCTTTTGGTTTGAATTATATTTAATAATGACTTAGTTGAACTCTTTCTAAAAAATAATTGCTTGCATAAATAAAATTCTATAATTTAAATTTTCTTTTTGAGATATTCTACTGCTTATTTAGTATGGTGATACCTTGTGATATTGGAGAATTTTGTCATGACTAGATTTTGAAGTTTGTTTAAATATCTTAATACTTGGGCAGTCATGTTTTTAATGTTCAAGCTTGTTTTCTCTTATGCTTTCCTAGCTTTATTTAGTTAGTTCATGCCTTTAATGTTAAAAAATTAAGAAAATATATGATAGTTATCATATGCTTGTGTATTCTCTGAAATCTTTATACTAATTTAATTATGTAGTTGATTTACATATCTAATATAGATTGGAGCACAAATAGTGCTGAAAAATATGGTTGTACCATTAAAAACTATTGCAATTGGTCGTCTTGAAAGTTTAAATCCATCAATAGTAGTTGGAGATGTTAAATTGGGAAAAAAATGGTGCAAAGTTCATGTCAATGTTGTAGTAGACATAAGTGACGAACTGATATGCCAGATACCAGAATGTACAACTATTTGGGAAGTTATTAGTAGAGTTGTAGCTTGGCCATAGCATTTGGTAATTTTCTTTATTATTTATACTTATAAGTGATTCTTTGTTATTTTTATTAATTCATGTTTTCTTGGTTTGATAGATCGAAATGGATGAAAAGTGATGAAAAGTTATCTTGTTTTGAAGAGAAGTCTACTTTTGAAAACTATTAGGTAGAATTGATGTGGTTGGACTAAAGAGACTCATTATGTTGTTAGCTCTTTATTATATGTATTTGAACAAGGATATACTTATTGGTAGTTCATTTCATTTTAGTTTATAGTTGTCGTCTAGTTCATTCTATTATTGTCAAATGGTGATTTGTTGAATAAATTTTTTAATGAACATATATTTTTGAGTTGGATTGTTTAATTCTAAGAAGATTTATTTATAGAAATGGCAAGCATGTGATGCATTACACAGGCATATTCTATTTCTTCTATTTCTTGTGACACTTTCTTGTCTCTTCAAAGGCATTTATACTAACACTTGCAAAAAATTTTATGAGACTTGCTTATGTCTTTAAAGACCTATGTAGGGTCAATTTCTATTTTTAGTCTATGTTTGTTGACACTTTGTTGTGTCTTCATAAACCTATTCGGATACAACATTGTGTCTTAAGAAAATACTACTTATATGTTGTGACACTATACACTGTCATAAAAAAACTTATGGTGACATTTTTTAATGTCTCATTAACCTCTTTATTAAGACACAATTCAATGTCGCATAAACTTATTTATTAAGACACTTTTTAGTGTCATTTTATTCATATATGGAGACATTTTACAACTTCTATTAAAATAATTCAAATTACCTAGAAGCATGTTATAGAGACACTTTGAGATGTCACATGATCAGGTAGTTATGGTTTTTAAAAACTATTACATGACACTATGAAGTGTCACAATATGGAAACTATGGGGACTCCATAGAGCATCACAACAACAAATTCTTTGCGGATGCTTGCATGTGTCACAAAAACTTAATAGGACACCCACGTACGAGACACTATATCCAAGTGGCTCAATAAGTGAAAGGGTCCCTAAATCCATTTATTGTGACACATTTAGGCGCCCTTATAAAGCCTTTTTCTAGTAGTAGCTAAAAATTGATTCCAATAGTACAAGTGATAGAACATCTTTAGGCATGATTTTCTTGCACAAATGGCTGGCTACTTTTCTCACAAGGATTTGTATCTTCATCCCATAACTCATATTGAATTATTTCGGTGTTAGTATTTGAATGTTTTGTCTAAAAATAATGATTAAGATAGGTATATAATTAAAAATTTAGGAAATATATAAATTTTATACTTAGAAAGGCATGTTTTTCAACATATATGTATATTTTAATTATTTTGAAATGATAATGGATACTTTTTATCAAATCAAATTTATTAATTGATGTAATAATAGGATGATATAATAGATTGATGAGAAATTTTAAAAAAATATATATGATATTTTCAGTGAAAATGGGATAAATTGATATTTTTTATTTTGAAATAATCAAAAAATTGAAAAGAATTTTTGTAAAGGACACCAAATTGGCTTCTATACAATCTTGACGAAACGTGCTCTGACCCAGTCCAACCAACTACCTGCCAATACCATCATAGGTCTTGAACAACTAATGAGACATTTCTTGCATTATTTCTCCATAAATAAGGAATATCTAAAAACTTTTGTGTATTTGTTTAACATCAAACAGAAGGAGCAAAAATCAAAGCAAATATGTCAATCATTTCGTCTAGGCTATCCATGAGATCACCAATCTCAACTAAGAACTACTACCAGCATAATGCAATAAAATTTGTGGTAACAAAGGTTCAAGAAATCCATAGCCAAGAAACCCCAACCATTCGGAAGAGCTTTTGTTGAGCTGAGAAATACATCCATATAAATGAGACAACCACCACTTTAGAGAACCATAAAAGAAAAACCCAAGTGAAAGAGCCTAAAGTTAGTAAAAGAAATAGGGAAGCAAGCACATTTCACTCATAGGTTCATGAGATATATTCCTCTTCATGCACGAAGGGCAAAAATAATAATCATGGCCAAATAGCAAGGCTTGGTGGATAGGCTCAATAGAATGATGGATGACCTAAAGAAATAGAAGTCAGAGAAATACTGTAGTTTCCATCATGTTAGAAAAACACAATGGAAAAATATCATTATTTGAAGAATGAGATTGAGAAGTCGATTTGATGTAGATATCTAAAAGACTTTGTGGTGAATAGGCAAAGCAGTCCTTGGACCCTTAGCGACTGCCAACATAAGTACTTGGTGTAGATCTCCTGAACATGGCACAAAAGCCAAGTAGGACTCCCAACCTAGCAATAGCAAAAACTTTACTATCATGAGCATAATCTCTATCACTAGAGGATCCACAATGGGTGATTCGGCAAATAGTCATAAATCACAAGCCAGAGTAGCCCAACAGGTGCAAGCATACCTTCAAAAGCATGCAATTTATGTTTACAAAATATACCTGTGCAAACTAAGATCTTTTTTTGGATAGCGATCTAGAAGCGTGACAAAGAAAACAAAATGATGCCTTGGTGATTTCAGCATTCCTAGTAAATTTCTAGGTTAAGAAGATTTGGTGGACAACAAAAATGCTCAACTCACATTTTTTATTTTTCCTGACGCTTTTCTATAATTAAGCATGGCTCAACTTTAGAGGATTAACATTGCACTTGTCAATTTTAGCAGAGAGAGAGAAGAATCCTTGGGGGAAAATTCTCTCCGTTTGTCCTTGGGTACCTTTCCTGTGTTGAGTGACTAAAATGATGAGGTTTTTTATGATAAGGGCCTCCTACGTATACAGTATCATTTTGAGATGATCATTCAAAAATTTGTTCAATGTAGTTATCTCAACCTTCCATATAAAAATCAAATTCTCTATTCTCAACTATCCAAAAGAAGCAATTGGAAACCAGAGAATGAGTAGGAACTGCTATGCTAAAACATTGATAACGACTTAAATAGCCTTCAAGGAAATAGTTTGGCGACGTGTGAGCGTTAAAGCCATTAAAGCAAGGAGAAGGCGAAACATCTGGCCTTGGAATTAAATGCAGAGAAGGGAAACAAGTTTTTTTGGAATTGAATGCGGTGAAATCAACAGACCCAGAACACGTGTCCAGGAAAAGGAAGGCCGACCAAAGCTAAACTGGAAACGCTCGATCTCAGCTTGTAATTTCAGTCACGATTGAAATGCTTTTCCAAATTCCAATAGGAGTAGTTAATCTAATGCACCTTCTTCCGGTCTCTTTTGTCATCATCTTAGCAGCGTGTTTAAGTCATGGGCTTCTTTCGTCATAATGAAAATTCTAGTTTCAGTTTCTGTTCACTTTTTAGCATATTTCCAGTTGACAAATCGATTTTTAAATGTCTTCTTCGTACAAACAAATGGAGATCACTTAGACAAGCTACAACAAGTGGACAATATAATTGATGAGGTCCAAAACATATTATGAGACTGACACAATTAATGTCTTCTTTGTACAAACGAATGGAAACCACTTAGACAAACTAAGTGTCTCCTTATATTCAATCGCTAAGATCATCCAGTCCTTAATTACTCTTGGCTGCATCATGGTCGATTTGAGCACCAAATTTAGCACTCTAATCCAATTTTCTTTCTGCAGCTCATCACAAAATCATACACCTTATCTGGATCACCAAGAGATTTGGACATGGTCTCCCTCTCCAAGCACCTCTTAGACCACGCAATAAGCTTTGGGGCACTCACACTTTATACCGAAATCCGCCAACTTTTCATAAATGTGAAACCACATATAGAATGGAATAAGAGCGATATCCACAAATCCAAACGCCTTCCCCCCAAAATAAGGCCCGTCCCCAAGTGCTCCTTCCAGCTGCTTGAAGATCTCTATCAACTCCTTCTTACCTTCCTCCACTTCTTCTTCGCTCTTACTCCACGTTTTTTACTGGCGTTGCTGTAAATCTACTATAGTGTATATATGTTTGTAACTGATAGTTTGAGAAATATATAACTTATAGGATCAAAAAATAAACTTTGGACCTAACTTATCTCAAAAACTAGTTTAATAGGTGAAAATTATCTCAAACCATATATAGAGATCATCATTCATTTACTTAACTGTTGTGAGAATTTTACATACCTGCACATGCTCAAAATGAATATTTGGAGCGTAAAATAACATCAACAATACTTGGTAGTCTATCATCAGGAACAAGTGACTTTTGTACTATGTCAAATAATAAATTTTGAATCTAACTCATCTAAAAGTCAACTTAAAATGTGAGGATTTTACAAAATCCATTGAACTTACCTTTTTATCAATAAAGTCAGCCAAGAATCTGGCCTGAGCCTTTGCGTAAGGGTCAGAGGGAAGCAGTGGGGCTTTATCATTCCACACTTCATCAATATATTCAACTGTAATTAGTGACTTACAAAATGGTTTTGCATTGTGAATGAGAGCTGGGATTTTCTTGCGCACTGGATTTATCTCCAGCAAACAGTGGGCTCTTGTTTAGCAAATCCTCTTCTCTTTCTTCATAACTCTGTCCTTTCTCTTGTAATGCAATCCTCACTCTGGCACCGAACATGCTTGGCCATATATTTAGCAAAATCAGCTCTTGACCAATCATTTCTTAGCAAGAATTAATTTAATACCTATATTGGACTAGCTACTTAACTAGGAAATATATATTTTTATATGTAATACACAAAAGATACACTGATATGTATAGCGAGATGCAATGTGGGTGTCAAGTGGTGGGTTGGAGTTTGTCTTTTTTGATCATTTAGTAGTACTCACTTGGACTAATTAAGTAGGTCAGTATCTTTATCTTAAAAGAAAATAAATTTTTCTAACCATTATTTGCCCCATTTTGCATCTATTTAAGATTACACAATTTCAAAGAACTTTATCGAACATTAAATCCATAATATTAAAAAGAAAAGGTTGTTTATTATTGGATTTACTCTATGTGCTTTCAAAAAGCGTGTATTAATTCTCAAGTAAATGCATTTTCTGGATAAAGTTTATTTTAAGATTCCCATCCTTTTTCAATTACAAATATTTTGAGTCTCGATGAGTTGATTCGATCATAAAATATAAAAATACATGTATTAAATATATATTTTGAGTGCTTGAAAATTTCTTTTATATACTATGTATTTGTAACACAATGATAATACAACTTCGTTTGAGTTGGTTATATAACTTTGTAATGTATTCGATGTACTTTGTTAATTTGTAATACTTGGCACAGTATCATATATATATATATATATTCTATATTAAAGTACATTTCATAATAGAATATTTTTATTTTTTTTATTAGGAAAAAATAATTTTTGTTTGTTTAATACCCGTCACGTTTAAGGCCCCTTTTGGTTTCATTTCCATAATCTTTTTTTTTTATTTTCTACTATTTTAAAAATAAAATACATTACTTTTTACATATTTTTTCCCATCATTATTTTCATTTTTATTTTTAGAACACATTTTTCAATAATTTATGTATCTTCTCTCTCTATTCCATTATTTTTATCTCTCTCCACCTACAACCTATTAAAACCAATATAATTATTACTTTTCCAACAATTCATCCTAACACATACTCATTTTTACTAATTAATTTTTTAAATTTTAAAAATAATGAAAATAAAAATTAAAAATGAAAATGAAACCAAATGGTGCCTTATGTGTCTCAGTAGCTTATCTAAAGCGACGAGCACTTTGATCTCAAGATGAATTGGATATTTTAACAGAATGACTAATTCTTCTACGACACCTAGGAAACAAAAATATTTGGACGACATCTATTAAAGTAGTTAGAGGCAGCGCTCAGGCAGAGGAAGAAGTAATTAGCTAATACCAAAAGGCAAAAGCTTTGAAAGAAACTCTTAGCTAACCCCAAAACTTTGAAAGAAACTCAAACTTATTTGACAACTCAAGTTGATTTGAGAGTGGGCAAGAAATAGACTTTGATTTTACATTAGGGAAATGTTTGCTTATCATGATAAGATTGAATGTGATTGATAAGTATAGAATTTGTTATCAATACTTTATTTGCTTGTTTAATTTACTAATTTAGATATCCTAATCTTAGAACGCATCGATTGTTTGGAAGCTTAAAATATGATAAATATAAAATATCAATTTTATCCTGAATCTTATTTTAATAATTAAATTATCATCATTGAAAGGTTTAAATATATGTAGTGTTGTAATAATTTCTATTTTTAAACTTTCTTTCTCAAATAGTTTATAATTTATTATTTCCTAAAAAATATTTATTTTGATTTTGAAAAAGTAATTAACTTTCAAATTTTATAAAACCATACACATATTTTGCAAATTAAACTATTTTCTATTTGATATGCTCATGGATTTAGTCTGTAATTTTACAAAATAAGTTCACATTAAGCGTAAATTTATGTTTGAAAAATATTATTCATTTTTCAATATATAGAAAAAAAATTAGTTAGAAATCTTATTATCATGGAGGAAATAATTTTCATTAAAAATGTATATATTTTTTAGATAAATATTGTATAAAAAATTCTTACAAAAATAAGTTTGATTGCACAGATAATTTAGTTTTTTTTAAAAAACTTAGTTATATAAATCAAGTATTAGTAATATATGCATATTGTTAATTAGATCTATATTTAGTTTATATGTAAGGATAATTTTATCATTTAATTTATTAATATCTATATTTCTAATACTAAAACTATTAATCGCACTAAGAGAATGGGATATATAATCCCACCACTTTAGGATAAAATACTGGACTTTTTATTAATTATGGATTTTAATTGTGACAGCCAAACATTTAACTACACTGGATTATACACCTATCCCACACAATCCTAGCAAGCAAACGAAAAAAAAAATATGGTTCTATTACATGTTTTTATTTTTGTGGAAGGGCCTTTCTATCGGCTATGGGCAATTTTCTTCCACACTAAATTTAAAAAAATATGTCATAGGTATAAAATCTGCAGGAAGATGGGATCAATGCAATGTCCAGTAGTCCAAAATCATCACCTCCAAATTATGGACTATCTCCAAACTCTGCTTCTGATTTCAAGCTCTTCTGGGATTCTTGCTTTGCAGCCTCTTGGTCTTCCCCTTTGCAAGCCCACATCCTCCTCCCAATATCGTATATCTTGATACACATAAGGAAGATGTAAATATATTAACTAAAATGTGATTTTCTATATAAAAATAAAAAATTAACATTTTTTTCCGAAGGTGTGATTGACGCAGGCTAATAGCTGAGAATTGGGAGCTTAATATGCTGTTTGATATCCACCACAAAAAATTCGAGCCGGCTAGTTCGAATTTCTGCCATTGTAAGGGTTATCGTGATTGTGCCTATGGGGGTGTGATTACACCCCGATTACATTTTGAACAATTGAAAATCTCATAGGAAGTGTTTAGTTATATTTCTCCAAAATAATTTTGTTTTGAAGAAATATTGCCAAATATACTACACTCATTTTGCGTTTAAAAATATTAAAATAAGATTTTCCAAAATACCATCTCGTATCCTTCATTATCTCCAAAACTTTCTCAATTTTCAACATATATATACACATATAATATATATCATATATATTTTAGTATTCTTCTTATAATAAAAAAATTACTCAATTCCATTTTCACCCTAAAAATTCAGTAAAAAATAATTAATTTGACTGTTACAGAAAAGTGTTTCCAGCACAAACATAAACAAATACATCCAAACTCGCAAAAATAAATTTTTAACTATTTTTCAAAATATAATCAAAAACTTATTACATTCCTCAACACAACTTTCACATTCTCTAATTCTATTTTTAATATTTATTCTAGCAAAATATATATTAAAATCACATAAAAAATATAACCGAACATTTTCATAATTACCCCCGTGGCTTGAGAACTTTTGGAGGGTCAATGTTTTTTCATTAATGACAATTACGCCAATCGAGAGAAATGACAGGAGACAGTGTGGCGAGCAATGAACAACTCAATCTTCAATATTAAATAAAATAATAATTTTATAATCCCATTTTAATCTCTTTATAATTAAATTTTTACTTCTATCTATATTCTAAATCAAATGCAGCCCGAAACTTTTGACTGACTTCAAGTAATGCTAAATGATCCCAATTTAATTAAGAGAAGTCCTTCATTTTCATTTTTCCAGCAAACCCCATAAGACTCTTTGGCCCCGAATTTGATTTGATTATCATAGTCCAAGCAATTCACCGCCTCAATAAACAATTCATATCTCATGATTAAGATTGTAACACTGTTTGAAAAAGTGGAATTTTTAACAATTAAAATGCTGAAAATTCTCTGTGTGACTGGACTTCTGTCTCCACTTTTTAATCCACTGTACCCAAAAATAATGTATTAAGGGCTTGTTTGATTTGTTGAATATGGCTTGATATATAATTTTATTAAATTATGTCAAGTGTTTGAATATAATGCGAAAAGCTTAAAATTGATGCAAAGCCTGGTTCGTAATCTTGCATTCAATTAATTGTTAATCACATCACTTAGGCCTAGATTATATAATCCAAATTAGTGGTAACAATAAGAAATTAGACTTATGACAATTATAACAATGAAAATTCATAAAATTGCATATTATTACCCTTAAAACTACACAAAATAACATATTTCAACTTGTCTAAAATATCTGCAGCCTTTCACTATTTTCCCAAATTGCAAGAAAGCATGTAGCCTTAACTAAGTGAAAAAATGTCTGGAAAGATGCTGCCCATAAAGCATGACCCCCATGATGCAACCCTCGTTGAGTAAATTGAAGGTAGGGTTGTTGTTAGTCTTGATTAAATCGAAAGGGAGAAAGGTAAGCCATGTTCTTTTGTTTTCTGTATAGCTCATTTCACCAAATACTGTATAAATAGCGGTTTAATCGAATACGTAAGTGGAAGGAATGACTATTTTGATAGAATATCTTTTGATTTTCGATTAGCTTTGTTTCTTACGTTCAATGTGTATAAAAAAATTGGTCTACATGTGATGTTTGGAATTATTTTTGTCGTATTTCTTTTCTAATAAAACAAACAACTATGTTTAACATCTATATTTAGAGGTGTATTTGATATATTTTGCCACCTACTTTCAATAGAATACATGGTGGAAGGATTAACTGCTTTGAATCTTTTGATTTTTGCCTGTGCTTTATTTCTTATGTTCAATGCATATAAAAAAATCGGTCCACATGTTATGCCAAGAGTTTTTTTCATTTTTCTTTGTTTTTTATTTTTTGATAAAACAAGCAAATGTACCAGAATTTTTTACAAATGTATTTGATATATTCTGTCATATAGTTTCAAGAGAATACATAGGTGGAAATTGTTTTGATAGAAGATCTTCTGATTTTCATGGGCTTTGTTTTTTATGTTCAATGCATATAAGAAAATCAGTTATCATATTATGTTAGGATTTTTTTTTTCTTTTTTTTATTTTCTAATAAAACGAGCAACTATTTTTGAATTTTTCTAACATCGTGATTTACAAATCTATTTTGTCCTCCATATAGTGTTCGTTCAAATAGCTCCGAATTGTCAATTTCATTTGTAGTTGAAGAAAATTCTAGTATGGGTGAAAAGGTATTCCATAAAAACTCATGTTCTTCCTTTCTTGCAAGTATGCTAGTTTCAGGCAAATTTGATACTTATCATTTAGAAATATCTCAATGCCAAATAAGTTAGAATATCATTCATTTAAGACAACTTGCTAGTTAGTCATGAGTTACTAATTTCCATTTATTTGAATTGATATTCATACTGGATAAAGAAATTATTACGTCTGAAGTTACTGTTGAATTAGTATGCATTTATCATTGTTGCTATAGTTGTTTCTAAGATGGATATGTCTACGGAGCATCAAAAGATCTATCTCTTACTTGAGGAGATCATGAGAGATCTTAAGTTTTTTTAACACCATTTTTTCTTGCATATTGAGCTCCTATTTGGCAATGTGTGACCTCACAACATATTAGACAATTGACTTATAATCTGACAAATAAAGTACCCCCTCCTAAAATTGAGCATTTGCATGAGATTATAAATATTGATGGTGTGTCATGCATAGATAATTTGAGAATGAATAAAAATATGTTTGCTCACTTGTGTTTCCTCTTTGAAACTGTTGGTGGTCTGGTTGCTATGAGGCATGTTAGTATTAGTGAGTAGGCAACAATGTTCTTAAGTATTTTGGCACATCATAAAAAGATGTGTATTGCTCATCATGATTTTCATAGGTCTGGCTACACTAGTAGTACGCACTTTAGTGCTATTCTAAAAGCATTACTTAATTTGCACACATTATTTATTGTTAATCCAGAGCCTATTCAAAAAGATTGCACCATTGAGAGGTTGAAATGGTTTAAAGCATCATAAGAATGTTAATAAACTACTCTACTTTTCATGACATACTAGTATGATATAACATTGATTGTAAATTGATATTCTGATTATTAATATAGGAATGCATAAGTGTATTAGATGGTAATTATATTGAAGTAAGAGTTGCTCAAATAGACAAAGCTCGATATAGGAATAAAAAAGGGGAAATTGTAGTAAATGTTCTTGGTGTTTGTGATCAAAACATCAAGTTTGTCTACATATTAATAATTGGTTGGGAGGGTTCTATTGCAAATAGCTAGGTTTTGTGAAATGCCAATACTTGATCGAATGGGTTAAGAGTTCCTAGTGGTATTTTCTAATTAATACTATTGCCAAAAAATACAAATGTTTAGTTCCTACATCCTTGTGCTTTTTACATTTCTAGTTAAAGATTACGTGTACAACTTATGGTACATGAAATTACTATCTATGTAACTATGGGCGCACAAATGGCGATGATTTTTTAGCACCATGCAGAAGTGTTAGATACCATTTGCAAGAATGGGATACTAGATATTTTGCATCCTAAAACTTTTAGGAATTTTTTAATTTGAAGCATGCTAAGGCACAATAGCTTAGAGGTCCTTTAGTTTATTGAAGTCACGATGGGCTATACTTAGGAGTAATTCATATTACCTTATCAAAGTGCAAAATTACATTATCATAGCATGCTACTTGCTCCACAATTTCATTTGGACTCAAATGCCAATAGACCTACTAGAGGCTAAACTTCCTGAGATTATTAATCCTAACAATGATCTAGAAGTTACTTTCATTGAGCAAGCAAAGTCGTCACAGTTTTTGGACTAATTGAAGGGATAATGTAACTAGATCTATGTATGCTGAGTGGAGAAGAGCTAATTAGTTACCTGTATGCATGGTTGTGAGATTGTAATATTATTTTTTATGTTATATGTTTGTACTAGTGAAAGCTTGTATATCTATTGAAATCTTTTGGCCATTTAAATTTTGCTTAATGTATTCACTTTCTAGTATTATACCATTTTTTCCCATGACAATTTTTCACATTCCTGTGTATTTATATTTTATAATTATCTGTTAAATAAGCCATACATTTACCATGATACTAGGTTAGATTATTTTCTTAATGCAAAAACTTTTGTGAGAAAAGTATATTTTGATGGCTTACATGATTAATAGAGCAAACCACAAGCAAACAAAAATCTAAGACAGGAAAACAATTAGATAAAACAAAAAGATCATAGACTACCCAAGAAAAAAAGGCTTGGTGTCTACACTAAAGGGTCTAATACTAAGAGGTCATAAACGTGACAATGAATTCAAAACTCAATACTTCGGCCTTCTTAAGAATGCTATGGTCCAAGCTTTCCCAGGAACTGACAAAAGAATGGATATAAATTCTAAAATTCATTTATGGAAGAAAAACTAAGGTCCTTTAAATACAATGCTTTCAAGGAGTGATTTTACGTGGGATGATGCATCTAATACCATAGATGTGGAAAATGATCAAATGTGGGAAAACTATGTCAAGGCACGAGCATGTCTTTTATTTGATTTAGTTTCTTTTATGACTAATGAGATGCAATGATAGAATATAATCTTGCTACTTAGGTTTCTAGTTCAAATGGTTGACTTCATTTGTTAGCATATTCTTTAGAGCAATACATTGTAGTACTTTTATGTGTACTTTATCTTTTGTAGACTGACAACAATGCACATACAATGAGACACAAACTTGGCCATTTTACAAAAACTAGTGTGATATATTTGGGAAGAATAAGGCAACATGAGAAAATGCAAAAGCTTTTGCTGATGTGGTTCAAGAATTGTTTAACAAAAGATACGCTAAAACAAACCGACACTGGGGGTGATTCCATGCCCATTTTCCCACCAGAGGATGAAGAACCAAACTACACATTAATGTATCATGGTGATTATAGTGCACCTACAAAGAGCAAATCCTCAAGGAAAAGAAAATCCACCGATGATATTAATAAGCATTACTTGGAACTGATGAGCTCATTTTACAAGAAAATGGATGCACGATTAAGTGATATTACTAAAAGGATGGTTTTAAGTATAAAGCATCTACATCTCGAAAAGCAGTCTTCAAGGCACCTGGTAATATGCATAGTCTTGGGATGCAAAAGAAGATATATGTTGCCAAACGTTTAGTGAACAACACCAAAGACTTAGACCTTTTCTTCAGTTTGCTTGATAATGTAAATGGTGGGATAGTGAAAATGA
>JACGDI010005265.1:173091-192446 GCA_014898725.1 Jacaranda copaia | reverse complement strand
CTGTTAGAACATCTAATGTTATTAGAAAAATTTATATACGTTATTGAAAAATATATTTTAAAAATAAAAATACATAAAAAAAATTAGTACTTTTTATTTTTATAATAAAAAAAATGTGTGAATAAGCTTCGAAAATAAAATCAAATGAGACTTGCATTTCCCGGACAAAGAGTACTTCAAGATTTTCATCCCATTTCTGGCATCAAGAGAACTTTTTCATTACAAAATTTTGAAATACATCCCCCCGGAATTAAACTCTCTACTACTTTTCAATAGAAAAATATATATTTCGAGCTATCCTCTGAATTGAAGAATGCAAAAGGAGGGTAAAAAATCAAGAGTACATAATTTATAATTAAGAAACAAAATCAAATTTTATTCCGAATTAAGCTTTAGTAAATTTCTTTTGACGCATGTATTCTTTAATTTCAGCATTTACTTTGTTTGTCTCATTTTTGTGTGAACATTTCTCACGATAAAATCACCAGACCGGGAACTGCTGTCAGGAAAAGTAAGACGGAACCAAAAATAAACTGGAGAAGGTCCATCCGAGCTGGTAAATGGTCATGGTTGAAATGGTTTTCCAAATTCTAGTAGAAATTCTTAATCTAATGCACATTTTCCCAGTCTCTTTTGTCATCATCCAGCAGCATGTGCTTCTTTTATCATAATAAGAATTTTATAGTTACTGGTTCAGGTTCACTTTTCAGCATATTTTCAATTTTTAAACCATCTCATTATCAGAAATCCTAATCCTAATCCTAAAAGAAAATTACTAGATAATTTTTTTCAAACTTTCACAAAGGGTGGGGGCCGCAGTGCCGGAACGCAAATTAAAAAACAAGAGGACAGTCGAGGTTCAAAACAATTAATTAACGAGATAGACACAATTAAATGTCTTCTTCGTACAAACAAATGGAAAACACCTAGAAGATACACTGTCTCCTTTATTCAGTCACTAAGATCTTCCAGCCCTTAATTATTCTTGGCTGCATCATGGTCGATTGAGCTCCAAACTCAGCGCTCTACTCCAATTTTCTTTCTGTAGCTCATCACCAAATCATACACCTTGCTTGGATCACCAAGAGATTTGGACACAGTGTCCCGCTCCAAGCATCTCTTAGCCCATGCAATGAGCTTGGAGCACTCACCCTCAATGCTGAAATTGCCAAACTTTTCATAAGTATGAAACCACATATAGAATGGAATAAGAGCTATATCAACAAATCCAAACGTCTTCCCCCCAAAATAAGGCCCGTCCCCAAGTGCTCCTTCCAGCTGCTTGAATATCTCTATCAGCTGCTTCTTACCTTCCTCCACTTCTTCTTTGCTCTTACTCCACGTTATTTTACTGGCGGTGCTGTAGATCTACAATGGCATATATATGTTCATAACTAAATAGTTTGAGAAATATATATTTATAGTGATAATTCGTTGACAATTAGATGGAATTAAACTCACCTTTTTATCAATGAAGTCGGCCCAGAATCTGGCCTGAGCTTTTGCATGAGGGTCAGAGGGAAGCAATGGGGCTCTATCATTCCACACTTCATCAATATATTGGACTATGATGAGTGATTCACAAATTGGTTTCCCATTGTAAATGAGAACTGGGATTTTCTTGTGGACTGGATTCATTCCAGCAGCAATGGGCTCTTGTTTGGCAAAGCTTCTTCTCTTTCCTCATAACTCAGCCCTTTCTCTTGTAATGCAATTCTCACTCTGGCACCAAACATGCTGGGCCAGAAATTTAGCAAAATCAGCTCTTCATCTACCATTTCTCAGCAAGAATTCCTCTCGTGCTCTCGCTACTTAGGAAATGAATATTTTTATGTCATGAAAAAAAGATAAGAGTGAGATATATATATATATATATATATATATTGAGATGTAATGTGGGTGTCAAGCGGCGGGATGAAGTTTATCTTTTCTGATCAGTCAATAGTACTCATTAATTAAGACTGATTAATTAATTAAATAATAGTATACGTTGGCTCTTCTTGATTATTCGATTGTGCTTCTGAGTGTATGTATATCTTCTATCTTCTAGAATTCAAAGATTGGTCCACAAATTAATAATAAATGCTTTCGTGGTACTGACGGAAAAATCTACACAATAAAAGAAAGCCCTGGCTCGACGGGATTCGCCCAGTCCAAGGAGCTTATGGGGAAGATAAAATATGTAATGTACCTTGATTCGAGGTGGAACTGTATTTAAGTGGGGCAACATATTTATTTGGTCTATCCATGGATGGCTAATTTATAAAAATTATTTTTTAAAAACTACCACAATTCGAAAAAAGTTGTAAAACTACTGGGTCACGCCTTTAAATATATATATATTTTTTTAATTAGAGGAATAGAGGGGGCCCGCCTATCATTTTGTTGCAAATTTCACGCAAAAGGCGTGGCTAGAACGGTTTTTTTTTTTAATTATATTGATTTATTTTTAAGTTTAGATATGATTGATATAAATTTGTTGGAATATATTGACGAATTGGTATATAATACACTGGTATTGACAATAATTATTTCTTTCTCAATAATCATGTATATCTGCATTAAAAAATGAATCATCTCCCATTTAAATTTTTATTCTAAAAGATAAATATATATATATATATAAGATAAAGTTATGTGAATAGTGAGTTTTATAAGTGAAATAGATATATAGGACCGAGTAGATAAAAATATTATATGACAATTTCATATTCCATAATAATAATATATCTTGAAATTACAAGCATCACTTATGATCAGTGATTAAAAAATTGGACCGGATTGGCCGGTTAGACTGATTTAACCAGGAATCGGCAAAGGCTCTAGGCAAGTTTGATAATTAAAATCAGTTGGCCAAAAAATCAGTCTAAATCAGTAAAAAAACGGTTGAACTAGTTTACCGATTTTTATTTTAAATCGGTTAATAATTTTTTAAATAAAAATTAAATAGGCTACATTTCTCTATTTTTTTTTTCTTTAGAGTTCAAACTTTTTTACTTTTTTCATTCTTCCATTTTCTCATTCAACTTCTCCCCAGATATCAAATTCCAAATCCAAATTCATGAATTAAACTTCAAGATAATTGAAAATTTGTGTATTGTGATTTTGTTGCCTATTATAATATTTCTCTTAATTTATGAGTTGAAACTTTTATATAATTTGAGTTGATATTTGTTGTTCTTGTAAGTTATAATAATTCTATAAAGATTTTTTTTTTTTGAAAGAATTGCTTCATAATTTGACATTTTAAACTCATGTATGGATATTATTATGGAGTAGAGTTCGCAGAAAGTTTAATAAATACTAGACAATTTTTATTTTACCCTTAGATATATATTTTTTTGTATTTTTTATATTTTTTTATATATTTATGTAATATTAAATATCATTATGACGTCACACTGGTTCAACCAGTAGTTAAACTAGTTGAATCAGTAACCAATAAGGCCACCAGTTCGATTTCTCAAACAATTCTTATGGTTAGAAGATACGAGGGTTGATGTCAGCCCTCCTTAAGGTTGATGAGGGATGACATTAACCTATCAAACATTTTTCAAAAGAAAAAATTCAATCACTACCAAAAAATTAATATAATTAAAAAAAACATTATGATTCCGCCATGCCCCCTGGATAAAATTTGCAACAAAATGAGAGTCATGGCCCCACGCCTCTTATTCCTATAATAAAAAAAAATTAAAAAAAGTATTTAAAAGCATGGTCTATAATTACGTCTTACGGTAATTTTACAATTTCTCCAAATTTGCAGTAATTTTTAAAAAGTTTTTTTTTTCTAATAATATATTTTATAAATTAGTCTTGCATTTGGTTCATTAAATTAAGGGGGTTGGATTCTAGAAAGTATTGGGCTTTGTTTGGTTACATTTTTTTGGAATAATATTGTTTTGAGGAAATATAATTAAATATATTTTTATTTTTTAAAAAAAATAAACATTCTTCAATATATACATATATATTTTATTATTATTTCAATATTAAAAAATTTATCCAATTCCATTTTTGCCCCAAAATTCGATAAAAAGGTATGATTTGATTGCTAAAGAAAATAGCTCCTTTGAAATATAAATAAATTTACCAAAAATATTTTCACATTCTCAAATAATTTATTCTTCCTAAATGCATAATAAATATATAATAAAATTAAATAAAACAGCATAGCCAAACACTACCTTAGTCTTTTCGAAATGCAATTGCGAGTGGTGAGTGAGCCAGGTATAGTAACCTTTGCTTTTCAATCGATGGATTTTGGCTGTGACCGCTTTTGATCAATGGTCTAAATAGATTTATTTTTATTTTTTTTCAGAGATTATAAGAATTTTTTTGCTTATTGTTTTATCCTACGGTATATGAATAAAATATATTTGATTGCTCACGACTAATTTAAAGTGAATCTAAAATTAAAAAGATGGACATATTCATCCAAGTAACGTCCTTTCAATAGTTGTAACTTGTTAGACACAATTTTCAATAATTATAAATATGCCCTTACAATATTAAAGAAGCGTTCATTCTAATTTATGTAATACTTTCTTTTCACTTTTCATTTTTCACTTTTCTAGAGTAATTCAAAACTTTAATTCATTGTTCTAAATATTTTATTATAGTGCTAATATTTCAAGAAGTGATTATTGCATTTTGGAGGGAGATTTTTAAAATTCATCAATACTGGTATCGAAACGTTTTATCTTAAAAAGAAAAAGTCAAACTCCTAATTAATGAACTAAAAATGTAATTTTCTAGTATTATTTTGCCTGAATTTTATTAGCTATTTAAAATCACGCGATTGTCAAGACATTATCCAACATTAATTATTACTAGAGTGAAAAATACTTTACCCCTTAGTGCTTCCAAAATTGCGTGTATTCTCAAGTCCATTTTCCAGATAAAGCTTATTTTAAGATTCCTCCCCTCTTTCAATCACAAATATTTTTGAGTCGATGACTCGATTTGATCATAAAGTACGAACTTTTTAACAGCTATATTAAATACATATAATCTTGAGTGCTTGAAAATTTCTCTAATATATTTTATATTCATAGCTTAATGTTTGTTAACTCCTAACTGATTTACATTATTTTAATTATAACAAAATGACATTCTTAGAACTATGTGCTGAAAGTATGAATATTTTTTCATATTATCTGTTGGATTCTATTTACATGCTACCTACTGGAATCTGTTTGTGTGTTGGAACTTACTTTCCATAATTAAAAGATCTCATAGAGATTCTAACTTGATTCACAACTTCATAACTTAGGAAAGAAATTATATCATACTGTAATCATTAATACATCCACAATTTAACGAAGTAATGCATGTTTATTAAAATATCTTATTTCCTTATTTAATTCCAACAAACACTTACCTTAATAAGAACTTATAGCCGTTGGACATAGGCATATAAAAGTGAAATTATGCAACATTGTAAAAAGTGAATCACTAAGTCAGGAAAGAACTTTGTTAAGTATTTTGAAGAGTTGTATGATACTCCCATACATGTTTTGCGCTTAAATATTGCTAATTTCTTGCTCTACGTGTGTTTTCAAGGGATCTTGTGGTAAAGAAGGTCAAAAGGAGCTTGCCTTCAACGAACCTTAGATAGATGAGGACAAGGCAGTTTGTATCTTAAATGACCCAGTGATGAAGAGGGACATGAGTCGTAATTGCTCTTCAAGGACCCCATGAAGAGAATAAATCAGTGCTTGATTGCTCAAAAGACCTCTAAGTGAAGAAAGGAGTAGAGAGATACCATCTGAAATCTTCTGTAGTGTTCTAGGTTTCAGTTTGAAAAGATTTAGAGCTTGTCGTATGGAGTGACAGCAACTCGTGCATTAGTCAACAAAAGCTGTGCAAGTAAATCTAGTAGAAATTCCCTTAAGCCTGTTCATAAAGTAGTTGTTTCACAGTGCTTTGGGATCTACCTTATCTTATATGAGATTCAGATTTAACTCTTTGCAAAGAGCTAATTTTTTACCCTGCTAGGGTGTTTCTAATCCTTTTACTTTTCTTACTATCAAATTTTTGTGATTAATTATAAAACATTCTCACTTATTAATTGATTTGGCATGTACAAAATCCTAAGTGAAAACTTAGGAAGAGAAGTTGGCTTGTTGAACCTCTGTAAATACCAACATCATTTTACTTCTGCTTTATTACTTTATTTATCACTAGTTTGACTGGTAGTTAAACTGATATTTACAAATTCTAGCTAGCAACTAAAATTATATTTCTGCAAAAGACTTAAACTATTTTGAAAGGCCAAAAAACACTTCTATTGCAATAAAATCCCTTAAGCCTAATTCACCCCTTTCTTAGGAATAGAATCACTCACGACTAGCATCAAAGCATTGGTTCTCTATATTGTGGTGTAACTACCAGATTAAAAGATCATATGGCCACTAACACTCTAGATGCCTTTGCAAAAAGAAAATCACACAACCGACCTCCACTATTTAATAGTTTCAATTATGCTACGTGGAAAAATCGAATGCAAGATATATAATTGCCCTAGATTTTTATTTATGGGATGTGGTCAGTGAAAGGTGGACAGTTCAAATGAAATTGATTGACGAACAAATGGTTCCAAAAAAGAGACGAAAATTTACCTATGATGATAAAAAGGCCATCTCAATGAATGCGAGGGCCAAAAATATTCTGTCATGCGTTCTTGTAAAAGAAGAGTACAATAAAGTTAGTACACGCTTTACAGCAAAGCAAATGTGAGAAATGTTGCGAGTGACCCATGAAGGCACCAGTCAGGTTCAACAAGAGAGAATTGCTCCTCATTCATAAGTACAAAATGTTCCAGATGAAACATAATGAGACCATAAGTCAAATGTACGCGCATTTCATAAAAATTAAAAATCCTATGTTTGCACTTGGGAGAACTATAAACGAGGATAAGCAAGTCCGAAAGATTCTTGGATCGCTTCCCAAGAAATAGATGCCAAAAATTATTGCTATTCTGGAAACTCATGATCTTAGCAGAATGACCATGGGAGAATTGATTGGATCTCTCACATTCCATGAAATGATGCTGCTAAATAAAGATGAAGGTTTGGAAATAAAAATCAAAAAGAATATTGCTTTTAATATCAATCACGATTCCAACTTAGAACTTCAAAAAGATTTTGATGAGGACGAGGTTAAGGAAGAAATTATTCTTATTTCTCAAAGATTAAAGTAACTAAGAATCTCAAAAGAAAATTCTAGAACAACATATCAAAATCGAAAAGAACCAATCCAAAAATGTAAAATACCGAGCCACCTTGCTGCTTCAAATGTAATGAAATCGAACATAGAAAACCAAATTTTCCCAAATTAAGGAAAACTGCAAAACAAGTCAAAACTAAGGCAATGGCAATTACATGGGATGAATCCAATGGTCAACAATTTGACAATAAAGAGAATTGGTTCATGGTAAATCAAGTACCTCTTCATGTTTTAATTATGATTCAGTGATGAAATGAAATTATTGAGGATGTGCAAAAATTGTTTAAGCTTTATGAAATTCATGTCAAAATACATATTGATAAAAATAAAGCTTTGCAAGTAAAGTGAATTATTTGCAACAAGAACCAGATAGGACTCATAAAGAGAAGTTTGAAAAGCAAATGGTTAAAAATAGAGAGACCTTTGATGTTGAATTCCAAAAGAAAATGAATGATTAGCTCATTAAAAAAAATAATTCTTTGAATAAATAAATTGAGAATATGAGTTGTGAAATCGAAGGAAAAATAGTTGTTGAAGAATGTTGTCATGCTAGGGATGATATAGGTGAATGTTCCACTAGCGTTAAACACACACATATGCATGTTCCTCCTAGAAATAAAGTTAAAAAGGGCCAAAAATTTAGAAACCACATAAATCAGAAAAATACCAAACCAATTTCAACAACCTCCAAAAAGAATTTCAAACTAATTCAAAAAACCTGCTTTATTTGTGATAGACCTAGTCAAGTCAATTATAAATGTCCAATTGAAAACTCCATTGGTACCTAGTTTGTTTGAGTAAGAAAGATATTTGCTGCTAACCATGAAAGGCCCAACACAGTTTAAGGAACTAAAACAAACTGATGTTTTATAGGTTTAGGCCAAGAAACATTCTCCAAAATAGAAGTAGTACTTGGATAATGGATGTTTCAGGCATATGTGGGGGATGTGTCCATATTCATTAAGCTTAACAATTATTCTGCAAGAAATGTTCTCTATGTAGACAACATAAAAAGATGCATAATAGATAAAGATACCATTGATAAATAGATTAGTACTAATATTGATAATGTCTGGCTTGTTGAGCACCTTAAGCATAACTTGTTAAGTATCAATCAACTATGTAATGAAGGTTATAAGGCTAAATTGTATCCTACTCACTGTATTATTAAGCAAAATGAGAAACTGGTTTTGCTGCAACCAGGGATGAAAGTGTTTGTTGTGTAACCCTTAATGATTTAACCTGTCAAAATGTGGAGAATTTGGTTGTTTCAAATAAAGATGCAAGAAATGGCATAGGAGATTAGGTCATGTAAACATGGAACTTATATCTCATCTCACAAAGAAAGATCTTGTTAAAAGGGCACCAAAATTGAATTTCTCCAAAGACAAGATATGTGATACATGCCAAAAGGAGAAGCAAATCCGAACATCTTTCAAACCAAAGAATGAGGTCAAAACTTCCAGGCCACTGGAACTTCTACACATTGACTTATTTGGGCCTATGAAAATCGCTTCATTTAGAGGTAAAAGATATGTGTTTATGATTGTAGATGATTGTACTCGTTTTACTTGGGTCTTATTCTTTACTCATAAAAATGATGCTTTAAGTGCTTTCATTTCACTTATGAAAAGACTTCAAAATAAAAAGGGTTATTTTATTAAGAAAATTCAAAGTGACCATGGAACTGAGTTTGATAAAATAAACTTTACTTTGTTTTTTAAAGAACATGGTTACATTCATAATTTTTCTACTTCTAAGACTCCCTAACAAAATGGGGTGATTGAAAGGAAAAATCAAATTTTGCAAAAAGTTGCTAGAACCAAGCTAATGAATATGATCTTCCAAAATTCTTTTGGGGTGAAGCAGTGAATACAATTTTCTATGTGTCAAATCGTGTTTTCTTAAGATTATTTTTGAGAAAAACCCCATATGAATTGTGGCATGGTAAAATTCCAAATATTTCTTATTTTTGTATTTTTGGTTGCAAATGTATTATTCTCAATGATAGAGATTATTTGACAAAGTTTGGTTCCAAAGTTGATGAAACTATCTTTCTTGATTTTTCAATGTATAGTGAAGTCTACCATGTATTTAATAAGAGAAAAAAATGGTTCAATAATCTATGCATGTTACATTTGATGAAACAATCCATCTTATGCCAAGAAAACCTTGAACAAGGAAATTGTAGGATTTGAAGAACCAATTAAGATTCTAGACAATCAATAGGAATTGAAATCACTTGAGGGAACAAATCTCACTAATGAACTTGATTCCAATGATTTAGTAAGAAGGGCTAAACAAAGAACTAGAAAGTTTAAACATACTTCTAGTTACCCTACTGATAAAATCATTAGAGATCCACAACCTGGAATAACTACCAGATCAAAAGCCAAACAAATTCCACAAGATGAATCCAACCATGCTCTCATTTCAATGGTTGAACCTAAAGACATCAAAGTGACACTAAAAGATCCATTCTATATTGAAGTAATGAAGAAAAAACTAGCTCAATTTGAAAAGAATAAAGTTTGGAAGCTATTAGAATGACTATCAGACCATCCAGTCTTTGGTACCAAGTGACTGTTCAAAAATAAGCTAGATGAAATCGGTAAAGTTACCAAGAATAAAGCCAAACCGGTAGCAAAGGGCTACAATCAACAAGAGGGCATTGATTGCGATGAAACATTTGCTCCAATTGCAAGGCTATAATTAATTAGAATGCTTCTTTCCTTTTCATCTCATTAAAAGTTTATGATCTATCAAATTGATGTAAAAAATGCTTTTCTAAGCGGATTCATAACAAAAGAAATTTACATCGAGCAACCCCCCAATTTCAAAAATCAAAACTTTCCTCATCATGTTTTTAAACTAACAAAGGCTTTATATGGACTAAAACAAGCCCTTGGGGCTTGCTATGATTAATTGAGTAATTTTCTCATAAATAATGGTTTTTCTATTAGAATCTTGGATACTGTACTTTTCATTAAGCACCAAGAAAATGATTCTCTTATTATTCAAATTTATGTTGATGATATTATTTTTAGTGCTACCAATGATCTACTTTGTCAAAAGTTTGCTGAGAAAATTAATGAAACAGGAATTTGGGATGGGCTTAATGAAAAAGCTCAATTTCTTCTTGAAACTTCAAGTGAAGTAAATTCAAAAAGGGATATTCATCTCACAAGAAAAGTATACAATGGAGCTTCTAGAGAAGTTCAAATAAGTGAATGCAACCCTACAACCACTCCCATAAACATAAATGACATACTAGAACTTGATGAGGACAATAAAAGTGTAAACGAAAAGGTCTACAAAGGTATGATTAGTAATTTACTTTATTTAACTGCAAGTCATCTAGATATTATATTCTCAATATGCTTATGTGCTTGATTCCAGTCTGACCCAAAGAAATCCTATTTAAATACTGTTAAAAGAATATTAAGATATCTTAAGGAAACATCTAACTTAGCTTATGGTATCCACGCTCTAAATCTTTTAATTTCATATTCTATTCTGATGTAGACTATGCTGGTTGCAAGATAGACAAGAAAAGTACCAATAGTGGTTGTCAACTACTAGAAAATTGCCTGGTTTCATGGTGCATTAAAAAGGAAAGTGTAGTTGCATTATCTACAACCAAGGTAGAATACATAGCCTTATGCAATTGTTATACCCAAGTATTATGGATGAAGCATATTTTACATGATATTGGTATCAATATGCCTTGTCTGCCCATTTTATGCGATAGTTCTATGCTATTAGTATCTCCAAAAGTCCAATTTTACATTCACGCACAAAACACATTGAAATTAAATATCATGTTTAATTTTTTGCGTGATCATTTAAATAAAGGTACTATATTAATTGATTTTGTTTCTATTGAAAATTTGCTTGCAGATATTTTTACCAAAGCTTTGGAAGAAAAGAAATTTGTGTGCATTAGAAAAAAATTAGGAATCAAATCTAAATATGATTTTGGCAGGATTTGTTAACTTATTTAAAATATGACAGTTATGCACTCAAATTAACTGCATCTCTTCCATTCTCAATACCCATTTTTGAGTGCCTCAACAATCAACCATTCAATTCTTGATTCTTTCTGCTTTTTAAAAAACTCATTTTCTCTTAACTTACCATTCCTTCCTCTTATTCACAAAAAAGAAAAAACTTCTTTCTCTCTGTCAAAGAATCTTATTTTATCTCTTAAGCCAAAAATCACCATGCCTAAGTGCTCAACAAAATCAGATGTTGGATCTTCATCCTCCAAGAAAGAATGTTTATCATCTTCTTCTGAACCCATTCCTATTTAAATTTCTGAAGCTCCAACGTTATTAAAATGGTATGATGATTCTAGCATTGATGAGGGTTAGTTATTCCCTTCTAATAAATTGGTCCATCTTAGCAATGAAGAACTGCATGATAAGGATACTCCCATGGGTAGTCTTGAAAATCCATTGGTTCTAAAGCCCTATTTCCTCTATTTGTGTTTGTCCTGAAGATATCAAGAACTAGAATTTCAGAAAGCTTCCATCTTCTTTAAAATTCTACTCTTCTAAAGATAAAAAATGCTTTAATGAAAAATCTCTACTCGCAATTTGAATCGTGGTAGGGCTATCAAAATGGATTTATTGCCAAAATATGATGCAATTAACTAAGTTTATGGCTTAAAATGAGTTAATCTAATGAGAATTGATGAACACTCATATATGCACTTAGTCATGTTGCTCTACTCAAATTTCACTTTTATTGAATCTAAATTTGATATCTCTATGGAATATTATGTCTTTGACAAAAGGATTGTGTTATCTCCCTTAAAGTTGAACTTTCTATTTGATATTCCAAATGATGGTACAAACTTTTTTAATTTTGGTGATTTATTTTATTTCAATGTTTTCTATGATGAAATTTGACAACTCTTTTAAGGAGGAAAACAATACCAATTTAGAATTGAACATATTCTACTTCATAAGTTACTTAGCTATTTTATTTTTTTTTTGCCCCAATTTCAAGTGGTGGTCATACTGCTAATCTAAATTCCATGAATCTTTATCTTATGGCCAAAGCTGTTAAGCAAGAACCGGTTAACTTTATCATTATGAAATATATGGTTTACTCTTTCACTCATCAAGCAAAAAATCTCCCTTATTCTATGTTTTTCACACATATTTTAAAAAATGAGAATGTGTTCTTACCTCATGCTTGGCTTGAGGGAAAGTGTGAACATAAAGTTCTAGATCTTGCTAGCCTTAGAAAAATGAAAATTCAGCACACTGAGGATGATGGATGGTTTATGGGTGTTAGTAGAATCCTTAGTTGTATCAAGATTCAACATCATAAATTCAAGATTCCAATATCCATTAGCTTAAAATTTGAAGAATCTAGTCCTATTCACCCCACTCCTATTAGAACAACAAGAAAGGCTCAAGGGAAAACTAGTAACATGGATGTTGGACTTGCAACTAAGATAGATGATCTTTGCAAGGCAATGGAGTCTCATGTAGGACAATTGGAAGCCCTTGTTGATTTCATAGATTACAAACTAGAGCCCTCTTAGCAAATCTAGTTATACTCATGCTAGTGTTATTCAATTGAAAGAGAAAGTTAGAGCTTATTTGAATGCTTCTTAGGCTCTTCTTGATGCTAAAAGAAGAGAGAAAGTGAAAAGTTGAAAACTTGAAACTCTATTTTGTTTGCTAAAACTCTTCAAACTGCTAGAACTTATTTTGAAACTTTTATCTACTTGGACGATGAACAATTTTATGGGCCTGTAAATTTATTATTTGGGATAATTAGTTTTTGATGACTAGGGCCGTTATTAATCAATTATCTAGTATCTACTAGTACTTGTTGTTTCTCTAGTTTCTTGAGTTAGACAAGAGAAGCACAAATCACTCTTAGATAGGGGGAGCTCAAGCTGGCAGAACTAGGCACATAGACTGAGGGAGTTCAAGTGATATCTTTCCTCTCTATTCAAATTTTATAATCATCAAAAAGAGAAAGATCATTAACCCCTTGATGATTTATATTATTTTGATTATGACAAAATTACATGCCTAGAACTATATGCTGAAAATATGAATATCTTTCCATATTATTTGTTGGAATCCATTTATGTGTTATCTGTTGGAGTCTATTTGCGTGTTGGAACTTACTTTCTATAATTAAATGATCTCTTGGAGATTCTAGCTTGATTCACATCTTGATAACTTAGGAAAGAAATCATATCATACTATAATCATTAATACATCCACAATTTAAGGACTTAATGCGTGTTTACTAAAATATCTTATTTCCTTATTTAATTCCGATGGACACTTACCTTAATAAGAACTTATAGTCGTTGAAGATAGGCATATAAAAGTGAAATTATGCAGCATTGTAAGAAGTGAATCACTAAGGGAAAGAACTTTGTTAAGTATCTTGAGGAGTTGTGTGATATTCTCATGCACATTTTGTACTTAAGTGTTGCTAATTCCTTGCTCTACCTGTGTTTTCAAGGGACTTGTGGTGAAGAAGGTCAAGGGAAGCTTGCCTTTTATGGACCTTGAAAAAACAAGGACAAGACGGTTTATGTCTCAAGTACTTAGTGGTGAAGAGGAACAAAAATCGTACTTGCCCTTGAAGGACCCCATGAAGAGGAAAAATTGACACTTGGTTGCTCCAAGGATCTCTAGTTGAAGAAAACCAATCGAGTGGTACTATTTTGAATCTTCTACAGTGTTCTAGGTTTTAGTCTGGAAAGAGAGTCTAGAGCTTGCTATACGGAGTGGCAGCAACTCATACATCAGTCAATAGAGATTGTGTAAGTGAATCTAACAGAAGTTCTCTCGGGCATGTTCATAAAGCAGGTGGTTTTACAATGTTGTAGAATCTGCCTTCTCCCATCTGGAATTTTGGTTTAGCTCTTTGCAAAGAGTTGGTTTTTCACCCTATTAAGTTGTTTCTAATCTTTTTACTTTTTCTTTTTGTCAAATTACTATGATTTTGTTGTAAAACATTCTCACATATTAATTAATTTGATAGGTTCAAAATTCTAAGTGAAAAATTAGGTAGAGGGATAGGCTTGTCAAACATCTATAAATACCAATGTTATTTTACTTTTACTTTACTGCTTTATTTATCACTAGTCTAACTAGTAGTTAAACTAGTATTTACAAATTATAGTCAATAACTAAAATTGTTTTTTAGCAAAAGATTTAAACTATTTTGAAAGGCCAAAAAACGTATTTTGAGTGATAAACTTTCACTACATTAAAATTCCTTAGATCTAATTCACCCCCTCTTAGGCATATAATCACTCTCAACACTGTTAATACTACTATGTTTGAGTTGGTTATATTACTAAATACATACTTTGTTGATTTATAATACGTACTTGGTATAGTATTATATTCCATACAAAAGTACATTTCACAATAGTACAGTCTCATTTCATTTTTTATTCAGAAAAAATAATTTTTATTTGTTAAGGGAATATATTTTGATGGTAAAATTAAAAAATATATCAAAATAAAAATATAATATTGTTTTATTTTAAAAAAGATCATTTATGTTGAAAAGTAAATTGTCTTTTGAATATCTTTTCATTTAAAATTTTTGTTTGATTAGTTCTATTGCATTAATTTTTATATAATTATATACTATTTCTATATTGGTATTAAAGATTAACTCTAAAATTAATGTTTATAGTATTGTAGTGAATGGGATAAACCAAGCCTCACTTTTGACCTTTTAGCCTTGTCAACTTCTTGATCATGTAATTCTAATACAACACTTAGGGAAAAAAAAAATGGACCACATCTATTGAAGTAGATGGAGGCTGGACTAAGGCAGACGGATGGGGTAATTACCTAACTATAAAGATCTGGAAGATACTCGAGTTTATTAATTTGACAACTCAAGTTGATTTGATAGTGGGTGAGAAATAAATTTTGATTTAACATTTAAAAAAAATTAGGTTCCATTACATGCTTTTATTTTTTATTTTTGTATTTTTCTAGTATTTAAATCATAAAAGAGTATTTAGTTAGAGGTTTGGTTGAGCTTATTTAAAAGATTTTATAAGTTCCAAACTCTTACATATTATAAAATGTTTTTAAAACTTATAAGATATTAGACCTGTTCTTAAAAATAAGTTTTTAAAGTGTTTAGATAAAATAAAATTTTAAAATTTGTAAAATGTTAGTTATGACAATTCTATAATTAATATGACTAAACTAACAGTGTTTGTTAAGATCTTAAAAGTAATTTAGGAACTCCTTACTTTTTAGAAAAGAATTTATAAGCTTATGACATCTTATTTTAGAAAGCTTGCTAGCTCTTTTTAAAAAAAAATTACCAAATATTTTTTAGCATCTTATAAATTCAAAAATATTTTATAAGATGTTTTGAGGAGCTTATAATCTCACACAAACACCCTCTTAATCATGTTTCAACAAAAATACAATTTATCTTGTTTTGAAATCTTTTTGGACAAATCTAAAATTGGAAAATGTTCTTGTTAAATATGTACAATCCCAAATAATTTTTTTAATTTACATAAATATCAATACAAATATGTAGGTTAATTAGGTGACTGATAATACATCGACGAGGCCTATTGGTGTGAATACGAAGAAAAAGAAATTTCTACCAGTCATTGTGTTGGAAGTTTAATAGTATGATTTATGGGGTGCGGTCTGAAAAAAAGGACTTCCATAAAGAAATGTTAGAAAAGAGTAATTGTGGATGAGCTAATAGTCTTCTTTTTCACGAAATTTTGAAAATTATTGATTTTTAGTTAATTTTTTTTATTAGAGGTATACTTCTTAAACATATGAAAAGAATACTTTATTCGTTTGAAACATATTATATACGTGTCTAGCTTACAGGTTATTGAATCTATGAAAAAAAATATTTTATTTAATTTATGAACACAAAATAACGTGCGCAGTGGACACATAGTGAAGACATGCTGTGTAAACGTATAATTGCACACTGTATAAATGGTTTTCTAAAGTACTGTAAGTTCACTACACATGACCATTAATTATAAAATATATAACGACATTTATCTTATTAATTATTACATGAATTCAAACGTATGAATCAATCACAAAGAATTTGAACCAAATTGAATTCAATTTATTACGAATTTCAAATATTTGAGCTGTTTTGTTACTTCCCATATTAAAGACTGAATCATGTTGAAATAACTGGAGCCACTCGAATTGTTCTTTCCCTTTTTTTCCTTGGCATATAAGTGGTTTTACTTCGTATCAACCTCTAGTCACAAACTTTTGGCTACTCTTCTTCCTTCTTGTTTTTCAACATAGTATAATTTAACACATGAATTAGGAGTGTATTATATTTTTCAAATGATAACTATCTCGGCCGCAAGATTTATAGACAGAATATTTCTTATTCTAAACTTCATTTGAGAAGGATTGTTCCGTCTAAGTTATTGATACGCTTGTTTATAAATTAAAAGATGAAAATGAATCTGTCACAAAAAAATGTTTACCGTCTAAAAATTCGAAGGAAATAAGTCATATAGCATATTCAGTTTGAGGTGAATTCATCATATAGTATCCTCTTTTTATGTTTAAATTCTCTATTCCATTTTCTATCTATCTCATATTCTATTTCATGAATATATAACATGTTTATTAAATACTTCTTTATAAAAATAGTTTATTAAGAATCATATACACTTAATATAGTTATAGCTAGTTGGAGAAGGAGATAATAGGGAATATTGAAATAAATAATCCAAAGTGACTTATTTTTTTCAAAAAGGAAAATAAAATATGGGTGGGTGTGCGCGCGCTGTGAGGGGCAGAGGGGTATCCCACTACGTGCCCCCAGCATCAACAAAGGGCAATCATGAATCTTTTAAATAGTGAGCATCCGTCCTATCCTGCAGGTGATACAGGCTGAAAGGAAAATTTACAGGGTAAGGTCTGGGGAGAAAAAAGGGTGAAAAAAATGTCCACTACGTACCGTGCCACTCGCCTAACTACACCAACTTCCCGTGGCGGCGCTGCTGCTATGCCTCTCCATTTTCCTGTCATCTCACGTCGGCATGTCGTCCGGCTACCGAGTTTCAGGTTATCTTCCGTCACGCCGTTGAAGAGCAGCTGCAGCAGTCTACCTTTTGGCAATATAAGAGATGGCACAGGGTACGATATACTTGATTTGTCCAAATATATAGATATATTATTACTTTTTAAGTGAAACAGTTGCACATATATTATGACATCAAATTGTTGATGAGATCTTGTCCGAACAGTAACTGAAGTTGCATGTTTTGTATTTAAGATTAGAATTCCACTAGAAAACAGAAAAAAAATGCATTTGCCTATTAGTACAGTAGTTATAACGATGAAATTCTAAATCCGAATCCGATCAAATAAAGATGCATCAATTTTTTTTGTTCACAATGGTGTATATAGTAGGTGATTGTGGTTAGTTGCTAATTAGTGATCCGCGATTACTCATTACTTGTTGATTGGCGACTAATAGTCTGATGTAACAATGATATGTGCCCGACTAATCAAAATATCAATTAACTTGATGATGCTGATTTGAGGATGTTTGGCTAAATTTATTCAAAAGATTTTATAAGCACCTACATCTTATAAAATATTTTTAAAATAAATTATTAAAATATTCGGACAAGATACGATCGTCAAGCTTATAAGATATTGGTAATGACAAATTTTTAATTAAAATAGTTAAAATTAAAGACGCTTGTTGAGATCTTGAAAATAAATTATAAAAAAGCTTACAAAATTCGAACATCTTATTTTAGGTTCTAATCAGCTCTTTTTTTAAAAAAAATACGAAACACTTTTTAGCATCTTAAAAATTTTTAAACAGCTTATCAGAAAACTTTCAGGAGTTCATAAGCTTGAGAAAACGTCCTCTAATTAGTTTAATCTCCTATATCAAAAAATTCAACTGCTCAAGAAAACTTATAAGTTATTAATGTCCCACCTAATCCAATTGAGGTGTCTTTGCGCAAGGATAAAGCTTTTATCACATGTGCAGAAGGAGATCTAGCATCTCACGAAGCCAGACGATCTTTTATGTTTGATGATAAATTTGAGACATCATCAAGTATTAATGATTAATAATTAAATTATTATAAAAATAATAAATATTTTCATGACTTTTGAAACAAAAAATTTCATGAAATTTTAAATTCGATTTTAATGAAGGATTGTTCAATGCAAATTGCGATGTGGTTGTTTGGCAGGATGAATTGGTATCATGAAATGGAACTGGAAGTTCGGGAATACGAATTGGATCAGTATGGAGTTGTGAATAATGCTGTTTATGCAAATTATTGTGAATATGGTGAGTGTCTTGCTTTTTATTAGTGTTGAATTATATTGAAATACATGACGGAACTACACAAGTCATAATCATATTTTATATAATCCATTAATGCATGGTGATAGATACTAAATCACTACCAAAAAAATATAGTATTAGTGTAGAAACTAAATGCCAATAGACAAATTATCATTAATTGCACATATTACGTCTTGACAATAACTTTTATTTATTACTAATAATATTTTTTGTTTTGTTACTATATATATGTTATATTACATAGCGTTTTAAATTCTCTACTCCGTTTCCTATTTCATTTGATAAATATATAACATGTATATTAAAAAAAAATTATTAAAATAATTGATTGAAAATAAGTTATATTTGGCAAACATACAACAAGTTGGTTGGAACAGGAGACTGTATAGGAAATTGAATATAGGATCCAAACCAAGTATATAGTGGCATGAAGAACTAATACTTTAAATTATCACCATTGACAATAAGTGACACACCAACAGCGAGATTCACGTGATAATAAAATTTATCTCCATAGTTTGTAATAAAATTTTCGTTGTTACTAAATTATCGCTGCATATGGCCTCGTGTGTTACTTATTGTCAATAATGATAACTTAAATATTATTTTTGACACTATTAAGTTTAAGTAGAAATCACTGTGATTGCACAGTTAGTTTGTTTGTTTGTTTGTTTGTTTGTTTCACTTAAATATATAACTACTTTGTCACTAGCTAATCTTCCTGTAGTGTATGTCTGACTTTTAGGTTTTAGTAAGAAAAGAAA
>JACGDI010005265.1:136801-164673 GCA_014898725.1 Jacaranda copaia | reverse complement strand
GGCACGGTAACGGAGGAGGGTTCGGGGAATTGAAGGATGCGGGAAAGTCATCCAGCCGCGTTATTATAAATTAACTAACGTGGTTTCCGATGTTTAACTTATTGAAAATCTTGTAATGAACCATTATTGTTCGTAACAAGAAAACGAAAAACCCTTGTAAGCATTTTAGACATTCATTCATAATCACAAAAAGGAAAAAGTCTTGTAAGCATTTGAGATAGTTTGCAGCATTTTAAGGGATAATTTTTGTGTCCTCACTTTGTAAATAAGATGGTTTATTGTGTGTAGTATCCATGTCTTAATTGTCATTATTAATAATTAATAATATATTTATCATGATAATAGAAATTTTTTGTGAATTAGAATGATATTTTTTTATTATTACTAATTTTTTACTGTATGAATATTACTAATTATTAATAGTTTTTTCATTATTACATTTATTATTAATTAATACATATTTTTAATAATAAAATAAAATTATTATACTTAGTATATGTTATTGATCATAATTTTTATATTATGGCTTAATTTTTATCACTAATTTTACATGCACAATTTTGAATTTTATTTTGATTTGGAGAAGACACTCATTATATTGGGACTTTAACTTTGTTGTTTGAAATAGGTCTCACATATTTATTTTGGTAAAATTAAAAAGTATTTCTATCAAGATAAATTTAAGAGACGACTTGACATATAAGAACAGTCAGTCACGTCCCTTAATTATATATATATATATATATATATATATTATTTTTTATTAAAATTTAAAATTTTACTTTCCTAAAAGTAAGAAAATTAAAATCCACCCTCACAACAGTAATTTGACTTTGCCCCTTCTTTCCCGGCAAAATGATTGGCTTAAAGATAAATATGCAAATAGGTCTGAACTCATATATAATGAATTTATGGGAAACCATCCGAGCTCCACTAACGTCAGTAATATATTATGTGACTTCAATTTAAGGTAATGGGCTTACATACACAGCTGGTCGGCAAGAGAGCTTCATTGAGGATTTCGTTTGTCTCTGGATTCTTGTACACAGGTGATATCATAGTATGGTACCAAGTGATATTTTTGGGCACGATTCATTGTAGATTGAATTATTCAGAAACGTGACCTGATTCTCATGCAGCAGTGATCCGCAGTCAAACATGTGGCAGTTGATGATAGTTTTAAGATTTAACTTTTATCATTATTTAAGTGATCCCAATATATCAAAATTATTGTCATTTTTCAAAATACATAACATGTGATTTTTTTTGTTTTTTTTACCAAACTAACATCTTATTACTAAGCTTGATTTTTTAATTGTAAAGTTATGACAAAATTTAAAAAATAAATAAATAAATAGTGGGCAACCCCCGTTTTCGACGGTGGTTTTGACGAGAAGTACGCAGGCAGAGAAATGGTCCGAATAGCAAGATAACGACATGTCATATTAGCAACTCTCAGCTCTATTATTGAGCATTGAATTGCCCATCCACCTACTTAAACATTACAAAATCATATTTCAATAGAAGAGTTTTTCAATTACTACCGTAAATTTTTATATACCATCAATGTGAAGATAATAAATTGTGAGAATCACGTTATGTTAATAACAGATAATTCATATAATGTTATAGCAACGTAGTTTTTTCTTTTTTAGAAAGCATTATAAATAACGAAATTTATTTTTTTTAATAAATTAATATTATCATATTATCAAATCAAGTAAATTAAAATAATTCTGTAACTTGTGGCCCAGTAACATCAACTCTCCCCTATCATTTGGGAGGTCTCGTGCTCAACCTGAATGGGCATCTTTGTGTATATTTTATGTGTGTCTTTTGATTGTGGTCTTATGGAGTTTATACTTCCATCTTCTTTGATTTAATACTTGTATTCTATTGATTTGTTTTAAGAATGACCATCTTGATTTAATAATTGGACTTATAGAATTATTATAAAGGATACTCTCTTTAAAAAAGAAAAAGGAAAATTAAAATACAAATTATACAATCAAATTCACATAAAGTGCACAATAACGCTCATTTGGTATTCGAAACTTTTTACATAATAGGGAAAACTGATACCACTGGATCATAAGCCATTGAACTTATAATAACATAATTTTAATGTATTTAAAAATAATGCACATAAAATAACTTTGTTTATTCTAAAAGAATATATCTGATATGGATGGCATTTCTAAATACCATAAAAGATTGGTGTTTGGTTTGCCAAAAAAAAATATTTTGCAATGTAGAGACATAACTTATCGTGTGAGATAATTTATTCGTAAGTGTGTGGAGGGATTAATAATCATATAAAATAAATTTATATATACATAATAATCATACAAAATTAATTTTTATAAATGAGCTACTGGATTATAAATGGGCTTGTCCGCTGGTGAATTTTTAAACACAATTCAAACATGTGATTCATCTTCATAAAATCTACTTATAAGAAATTACACCATAAACCAAACTAGCCCCGATTGTATTGTGCAACCAAAGACCCTATTAGGTTGGATTTTCTTCTAAGGTCTCCCATTGAGCTCAACGGTACCCAAGAGCAGTTTAGATCAACTTATTCAACTTACAGATTTATAAATAAACTGATCCACTTAAAGACAGTTAGAATGTTTCTTTTAAAATAAATGGCATTTTCAACCTTTTAGCGGGATTTCCTCTACTATTCTTGGTGCATTTCATCCACATAATAACTTATAACATTTACGAATAAAAATTGAAGCACTTATGATTGTCAAGTAAAATCCCCAACAAGTAATTAATCTTATCTGATCTTTGGAAAATTGAATTTAAATATATTGGGGCATTCTATATATATAACAATTAATTATAAGTTATATTACATTTTAATAATTTATAGGTGTAAATTACTTAATTCGATAGTGAACATATATATATATATATATATATATTAAGAAGTCGGGATGAGTATAGTCCGTCAACACATGCAACTAAATATCCACCATATATATGGGTGATCCATCCTCTAGTTTTCTTACTCTTCTAGCATTGAATTCTTAGTTTGCTACCTTCCTTTTCTCAACTTAAAAAAAAAAATTATATAATTTTTTTTAAAAGGATTTTAGTGAATTTATAAATTGTTCTAATTATGTTAAAAATATTTAAAAACTTATAAGATATCATAAACTATTTTATAAAATTTAAAAATAATTATAAATTTTGAATATAAATATAATAATTTTATAAGCTCTTATTCAAAAAGAGCCCTAATTATTTTTAAAATTTTAATAATTTTTTAATCTGAATTATGTTAATTATAAAATTATTGATACTAATATCTAATAAGCTACAATATCTTATTACATCTAAATACTTCAAGAATTTATTTATAAAATAACATCTAACATTTTATAAATTTTAAAAATATTTTATAAAATATAGGAGCTTAAAATTTTTTTTAATAAACTTAGTCAAACATTTTTAGACTCTATATTTAGGGAGGTATATCTTGCAGAATTAACTAAATTGTTAAAGTTATTGAATTTTTCTTGGAATAGAAAAGATAAAGATGAACTATCAACCTTTTACCAAATAACAACTTAACAAAATTATTAATCTCTCCACACGTAGGACTATATTGGAAGAAGTTAAAACCGAAAGTTACGGGAACCGATGCCAACGGGCCGTATGTAGCCGACCTCGAAGTTGAACCTCTTCACTTAAATTTAAATAATAATTAGCAGCTTCCTCTTTTATTCTTTTATGAATTAAAATAATATTAACCTAATTGGGCGAGGCGTATTACAAATAAGAAGGCGATGACTTCGGTGTAATGGACCCAAGTTAGCCGCCATCTTGACTTGGGTAGGACCCACGTGGACGATGCTGCCTGCCACGTGGTCAACAGGGCCCTACAATGTCGCTGAAATTTTTCGCACTCTATATATTAATTTAAGTTATGTTCTAATCCCTTAGTGTATTTTGTGAAATTTTCAAAAAAATAATTAATATATTTCCCTTGTTTAGTTGTTCCATGATGATTATCATTTTTTTTTATTTTTTGTGAAGTTCTTAAATAATATCTCCTTTTTAAAATATAAATACAAAAAAATACTCATCCCTCACTCTAAAAAGACGGCACACTTATTTTTTAGGATAAAAAATTGTAAATATATCCCAGTTTTATTTTGTCCGTTTTCATTTCTTAGTTCATAATAATTGAAATATGAAATATTTATATAACATGTGAATAAACTTTTTTGCCAAAAATAATTCATATATGTTAATCAAACTAATCAATTTACTATAGTTAGCAATCCGAGGTAATGGAAATTTTTAGTTTGAATTTGATTTGATCAAACTCTTATATTTTTCCATATAAAGTGATAACTAAAAAATAAATGTAATAATAAAGCCTATGTAATTATTGAGTTGGTTCAAATTAATTTTGGACTAAAATATTTTTAGAAGAAAATAAAAATGGGAGTAATAATTAGAGTGCAATTGGTGAATATAGGCTGAAGTTTGAGATTGTGTCTTCTTCTTTCTAGGGAATATCAGATTCTTGGAATGAGGGAGTTGATAAAAAACGGTATTTTTCCATTACTTTACGTTGAACAATTCTCAATCTTAATTTCTGAAGTTAATTTTTCTGATTCCTTAATATCACATTTAATTAAAAATAAGTTTTACTTAAAATTAGTTGAAAATTATAAAAGGACGCTATTAACTATTTTCAACAATCAACAAATAATTATTATTACAATGACTGTAGCGTATGAAATTAAAAGGCAAAACCTTATACCCCTATAACTCTTTCTGGAAGGTGCTCGAAGAAAGTATTTACTTTCATTGCAGCTACTGATTGCAAAAATCATATGACAACATTTTGACACACTGTACAATGATTATTAATGGGCTTAAAAAATGTTGGCAATGAGCTATTAATATAAGGAATCCACATCTTTTCATTATTGGGGTTGAATTCGGGTCAATCAATCTGAGTTCGACTCAGTTGAATTCATTGTTAATTTCAAATAAATAAAAATTTTAGATTGTGTCAAGTCAACACCATATATTTGATAATTGACACTAAACATTAGTATTTGTAACCACTTTATTTGCAAGGTATGCAATCTAAATTTACTAAACACTTTTATTTGTAGCCTTCTTTTAATTTTTTATTATCATTTGACCAATTAATTTGGTTGAGCATTAGAAAATTTTTAATGGACAGCCACCCATTTGCCACAATGATCTTATTATGATTTTAGGTTTTATATCTAATGGTACTTAATAGAATTTCAGTATATTTATCCCTTAAATCGGATTAACTTAGGCATTTTGCTTTCCTCCAGGGGTATTTAAGTCATTTTTTGTTTCTCTTTACTGTCGAGATATATGTGTGTGTGTGTGTGTGTGTGCTTATCTTGCACTACACGGAGTACCTCTCAGCGGGCAGGGCGGATCTGATCTGGAGGGATCAGCCACCTCACTTTCATCCTCTTATTCCTTTTTTCATATTGCTTATTGTGTCGGTCATCAATATGCGATCGCAAATCAGAAAATAACAGTAGTTGCTGCGGGCGCCGAAAATTTGAACTCCAAGAATACAAGAAAAATTTCACCTAAACTCCATGAATTGTTTGAACCATCACACGCGCACCCCTAATGGAGTTTACACATTACACCCACCTAAGTGGCCTCTCATAACTTCACAATTTACCAGCCTCACATTTTCGTGTAACTCCACTTTTCCACCTTCTCACATGCAAAGGTATGCTTATGTTAAAAAATACACCACAATCTAACCAGTTGCAAAATAGAAAGTTCATTTAAATTTTATTAACAATTCAACATTGATCTGTTCCGTATGCTAATGAAAGATTTCAATAAAGCTGACGAGGGAGGCTCATGTGATTGCTATTTTTCAATGAATATAATTGAAGATTATTACCTCAATTACAGGAGAGAGCTGTAATTAATATTAAAGTTAGAGGGTGTTTGGGTGAGCTTATAAATTTTTCAAAACTTCTTATAAAATGTTTGATAACTTATTATAAGATGCTAAAGAATGTTTGGTTAATTTTTAAAAAAAAGAGCTTATAAGCTTCTAATTTCCTAAAATAGGATATTAAAATCTTATAAACTCTTCTTCAAAAAAGTAAGGAATTTCTAAGTTAATTTTAAAATCTTAATAAATTTTTTTAATTTTAATTGTATTAATTATAAAATTGTCATCACTAATTTCCTACTAACATTTTAAAGTGTTTGATATATCTTTTTTATTTTATACCTGACAAACGTGGATTAATCATAGCAAAAATTTGTTTTGGTCGAAACAAGCATTTTAAAGCTAAAAACTTCCTTTCCTACTTACTTCCAAGTTCGCAAGAACGTTTATAATTAAGTTCAACATCAGACAGATTTATTTGTATTTTCACTGTCATAGACTTTGTTCCACGGAGAAAGCGATCTATCCAAGTTTCTGTTCTGTTGGTTACTAATTGTCATTTTTATTTTTCTAAGATAAATTTTAATATGATGAAAATCTTGTAGGTCCATTGAACAAATGCATGTGCCATAGATATATATATATATATATGTGTGTGTGTGTGTGTGTGTGTGTAGCTCATTCATTTCTGGACATAGCACAATGTGTGTCCATGGTAGATAAAACTGTCATGTGATATTATTTTATGTCCAAATGGGCTCCTTGCGTGAGAAAAGAACATCTTGTTATATTGCTACTCTTCCATCTCTATGTTTTCATCAATTACATACAAATTAAAGATTTGACCAAAAGAATTGCACTTTACAAAACTCAGCAAATGTATGTGAAATATCTTGTGCACGCATGCGCCAATTCATGAACCCTTCAATTGTATAGAGTCAAATTCTAAACTCATTCCTAGTCAATAATTTTTTTTTAAAAAAAGTTTGACATTATTGTTCAAATTATTTTCTTCATTGTGTTAGTTGGATTTATTGTTAGTATTATTCTTTGATTTTGAGACTAATCGCTCGACGCATGGTGCTAATGGAGTGCAACCATCTCAAACTGACCATAGTCTTATACAGTGCTTTGCACTACTAAATGTACAAGGAAATAAAGTTGCGCCAATACTAACAGCTATAGTTTTTGACCTAGTGATAAGTACTTGATCCTGACAATTGATATCATAGCAAAGTCATAGGTTCAAATTCCTAAGCTAGTGCTGGGGGAAGTTGTGTGATTTATTATTACCATTATCCTTTGACTTTGGGAAAAATTATCCGACCCATTAATAAGTTAGTATCATCGTATACCAGAATTTTATACGATGCTTTACATTGCCAAATATATAAGGAATAACGTTGCGCCTTTATTAATGGGAATAGCATTTAATTTAGTGGTAAGCGTTTTATGTTAATAGTGTCATTGATTGAAACAAATTTTTTGCAATATATTAGGCATCCCATTAATAAGTTAGAAGGTTGTGACTGACAAGATTCACCAACAACTGTTGGATCACATAAAATTTATTTATAATAAATGTGAACTCTATGTATTTCAATAATTATATAGATTCAATTTAATTGAAAAAAATGTGAATTGCAGATATTCAAAAAGATAGGATCCTTTAAGAGTCTTAATCTCCACCTAAAAAGGTGTGATTTGAAACTTGAAATGAATTATTCTTCCAAATTCCAACTTAACAAGGCTAGTAAACCACACCAAATGCATGCACAATCATGGGATAGGGAACTATTGAAGATTATTAGAAAAAGAAAAAGAAAAGAAAAGACATCCATCCCTTCAACTCTTTCTGCAGGTGCAGTGTATGATGCTAAACTCTTGGTTGGACTTAGCATTATAAGCATTATTAAATCAGCCAAATTCTAATTACTTAAATATTGCAAATTGTCCCTCTACTTCTCCACACTGTCACATGCATCAACCCCAACACACATAGCTCTCATGAAGTGCTAATCAATCATTACCTAGATCCCACAAAGAAAAACTGTAATTATAATTGCTTCAAAGGCCACAAAAGGAAGAGAACTAGTAGTTAGAGAATCGGGGTGTCTGAAAATTAACTAAGCCCAACACAAAAAGATGCTCATTTTATTTTAATGTGTTACAGAAACTGAAGAAGATGATACTGTTGCACAAGACAGTTGGTCATGGCTCCAATTTGTCTGCTGACCCACAGAATTGGTGCATCAAACGTCAACAGACAAACCATGATTAGCAGGAGATGCTAGGACCCCTCTATTCTAGCTTAACTCACTATAACAAAACAAATTTTTCTTTTAAACAGAAAATTTCAAGGTAAATAGAATTTTGTGACAATTCAAAAACAATTATATATGATGAATTTTTGATGAATTGCGAACAAATTAAGGAAAAAAAAAAAGGAGCAAACATATGCACTAGTAACAATACTTATGATGAGTATGAAAAATTTATATTGATTTGAAAAATTTGTCACAAATTTCATAATTCAAAACATGATTCTTAAATTTGTGACAGAAATTTTATTACAAAATAATTTTGTGATGTACTTTATTTTCGTCGCAAAATTAATCAATGATAAACATATAATAATGAATTTGTAATATAGATTTTTTTCATTAATGTAGGGGATATTTTCTTGTAGTACTTTTATGTTTTTTCTTTCTTTCTTTTTTTTGCTTTTTTGAGTAAATTAAATAATGTAATACAATTTTAAATAATCAAGTAATTACCAAAAACAACAGAATGGCAGTGAAATACTACTCATTATTACATCGTTATAAAATGTCCGACGAAATTTGAGCAGAATGCCTCATGCTACAAAATGCGAGGACAACTTGACTGATCAGACCACCCTCTTTTTTGTCCTTCTGATTTAAGAGAAGCCCTTTACCATCTGAATTGGAGATTTGTTTTCAAAAAAAATAAAAAAAGGAAGTTAATTGAACAATAAATTAAATCTGTATGGCCACTAAAGAGGAAAAGCAAAGCAGGATTAAGTGTTGAAAATGATGGCTAGCTGCTAATTATATATTGTTGTGATGGTATGCTGACACTCACATGGAACAATACAATGAAATGCTATACGGACAGGAGACGGGGGGATTTTTGACAGGTTATAATATGATCAAGTGCAGATAGGACGCAAAATGACAAGCTGTCTTCATGAGTCCTGCACGTACTGTAAAATCTCCATTTTGTTTTTAAGCTTTGTCCAAAAAATTAAAATTAAAATTAAAATGAGATAGAAAATATTATATTATATTATATATATATATAAAGAAACTCTCTCCAAATCTTTAAACCTTCAAGAATCTCCAACCAAATATTGCTTGGTTAACATTGTATTTTATATCATTCTGGCAACCGACTAAAAACAGTTAATGTAACAATCCCAGGTTGTTAAATAATTTCAAGCCTAACTCTGAAGTCTATATTCTCATTCAATGAACCCAATTATTTTTGGAGCTCAGAGGAATTTTTTTATCTTTTTTCCTCTATTTTTGGAGCTCAAAGGAATTATTTTAAAATAATCTAACTTGAACTAGAGCTCAAGTTCAATTGAGCCCCACTCACTCCAATTTATTATAGAGTCGACTCGACTTAATTTATACACCTGCACAATAAAAACATAGATACAATATTACAAAATATTTGTATATTAATAGTAAGATTAATTAATATACATATATATATATGTATGTATATATTATCCAATGTAATGAAGAATCCTCAAATAATTAACAACTCATAAGTAATTAATTTTGAAAGTCTCACAATTACATAATCAATCACTTTTAATCTTATAAAAGTGGCATTTTGTCATATGTTTTAAATTCAAATTTCCAGGGGCTTTTATTTTCAAAGTCCCTCTTCATTTTTGTTATTATTTGAAAATTGAAAGTTATCAATTTATGCACATTTTTACTCAAAAACTTTTTTATTTTTATTTTCAATTTATCCTAAATCTACGTTATTATCATATTAATTAAATTTAAATTTAATTGGATATAAAATATTCATTATCATTTTAAAATTAATAAAATATACATATTTAATATTTAAAAAATAAATCTTTTCAAACATCAAAAAAATATAAATCACCTAAATCTTCAGTACATCTCTAATCATTATTTTAAGAAAAAATTCAAAAACATTCTCTTTTTTATTTTATTTTTTTAAATTAGAAAAACTTTTTAACTTTTAAAAATAATAAAAACATAAAATGAAATCAATACATATGCAAACAGACCGTAAGCTATCTGTACACAAAGAAAAATGTTTCGGCCTCATTCTAAAACTCTCATTGGCTTGGGCCCTTGGGCCTTAATATAATTAGAGTAGTTAATGCATCATATTTTAATTCAAGTTCGATTTGAATTTAATTTAATAATTTAAAATTTTTTATTGATAAAAAATTTGATAAATATAAATTAATTAAAAAAAATTTAATTTGAAATAAATAGAACGAACATGGATCTGACCCGATTCGATTTATTAATAATTCGAATTTAAATATATATTACATGTATATATATAGTATTATATTTATATATTCATATGATATTCGATTTATTAATAATTCGAATTTAAATATATATTACATGTATATATATATATAGTATTATATTTATATATTCATATGATTCTATAGTAATGCCAAAATGAATTTTTGAACGAAAAAGTAATAAGTTCATATGCTATATATCAAATCATTTAATTTTCATATAAAATATTAAATTTGAATGTTATCATATTATAATTGCATCACTTATTTCTCTATTTTTATAAGAAAAAATGATGTAGGAAAAATAATGAGCAGGAGCTGAATGTTGTGATATAAAAGAACATAATGCAAATCTCAATTTGATTAAAATAAATTTTTTTTATAAAACTTTAAGTTTATAATTAATTGATTGAAAATTTCAGTATATATGCATTTATGATGACAAATAAGTACTATTATTAGTAGCATAACTTATGATTAAGTTATATTCTATTATTGATTTTATATAATAAACATACTTGAAAATTTACTCATTAATATGTTGTGTATATGTTTTTTTAAGAATGAATTTTTTCAATTTAGACTCTACTATTTTTTTAAGAAAAATAATAAATATGTGATTTTTGGGAGTATTCGAATTTCATTTTTTTTCTAATATTTAATTTTTATACGAATTTGGATATGGCTATAATTGTCAAAATCTTATAGAATTCGGGGTTGAATTCAAATTTAACATGATTTGATTTGAATCCAACATTTTGACAATTTTATATGCAATTTGGTAATTGTCTACCCAAAATCAAACGCACGTTTTGCCGTTTCAACATTTAAAGATAACAAAAATAAAAAAACATCAACTTTTGAAAACCATTCAAAAAAATCAAAATATTTTCTTTGTTTTCATGTTTCTTTTTCCTTTAAATTAATGAAAAATATACTGTGCAAACAATAATCCAAACTCATCTCATTTTCGTAGCCACGACATCAGGACCTTCTCGATGCAAATCTCATTTTTCATATTCATTTTAAAAACAGTTTGTTTTAATTAAGAATAAATTACATTCCAGAAATTAAAAAGAAAAAAGAAAAAAGAAATCTGTGAACTATTCAGCTAATCTCTACACTTAACAACTCCTAGAATAATGTAAAAAATAAAAAGAAAACGAAAATAGACTTCAAATAAACAATCTTGTAAGTTGTAACATTATAATTAAATTGTCTTGATTACAAGATAATTTACTCAACCAAAAATTAAATTACACAAATGCAAAAGTTTTCTCAAAATTCAATTAAATATATAATTGATACTTATATAGGTTCGAAGTATCTCTTTTTGAAAAAGAAGGGTTGGGGTTTGGTTTAATTTTTCATTTATTAAAGGGTTCCAGCCTTCTAGGGTTGGGACCTCATTCACATTTATATATAAAGAGAAAATTAAAGTGAAAAACAAGTTGGACACTATAGGTACCTAAATAACACCAAACCCACACATAGGGCTAAATATTATATGCATATAGTTATTGGTATTAATTATAACCATATAATAAACTTTCTAAAATTTAAGTATATAACTACCATATTAATAAGAGAAAATATTTACGTTAATATGTCTAAAAAATTTCACTTAGGAATTTAAGAAAATAAGGAGGTGATGTATTAAGGACACTAATTTTATTATATATATATATATATAGTATATAAGTAGTATAATATTTCTTCTACTCTTATTTGCCATGCCCATGCATGTAGCATTGATATATTTTGTAAATATAAATGTCAACAAATATACTATCGACTACTCAAAGTTAATAAATTTAATAATTTTGAAAACTATAGTTGGTTAATATGATTTTTGAAAAAAAATTATTTTTTTGAAGGAAGTAAAAATATAAAGTGACTGGTAGTTGAAGCTTTGAGGATCAAAGTCAGAATTTTTCTGTCCAAATTTTTTCCACTTTTATCTTTTTTACGTTTTAATTCACATTACAGTGTTCAAAATTGTTCTTTTTTAAGAAAAAATTCTAACATCTCATCTAAGTCAAGACATAGGATCTTGAAGTTTAATTACTAATTTTGAGGACAAGGATCTGAGATTACAAAATATACTTGCTTCAAAATTTAAACCCTTAATTAACATTTAATATCAAATTAAATGAAAAATTTTAATTACAAGGCATTGAATCTAATTATTATTTTTCTAATAATCTATACAAATACAAATTTATTTTCACCTTATTTTGACTAATTAACGTTTTAAATTTTAAAAATGATGAAAATAAAAATAAAACTAAACAGGCGCCAAGTCTACATGGCCAAACTCTAAGTTCCTATTGGTTGCACCAGCGTCGCTTTGACCTGAACTTTGGCGCGTCAATTCGTCATAAATCCTACGTTTGGCGTATTTTTTCCCGACCCGGATCATGCGAATCGTGTAGTCAACGCGCCGCAAGTCGACGCGTTTCGTATTTCCCACGTTTTGTCCCCACGCGCCACCGGCGCGATTGCGGAATTCCTTTGCCCACTGACGTCCATCATCCCCGACCGAAACCGTTTGTGTTCAAATCCGTGTTTCTGTTTTGACCCAAACCCGATGCTTTCCTTGACACGAAGCTTGCATATTTGCATAATCGACATCGTGCATAAAAATGGCTTCAATATATACGAACCCTAAAACCCATAAAAAATTTTACCCCAAGAGCTGAAAGAGAGCTGATTCTAGCTTTTCACCTGTTTTACTTGGTGGTTTTTGTGGATCACTGGGGTTTTTTGTGCAGATTATTAGATACATATATAAGAACTTATACAGATATTTATGTACTCATTGTAGCTGTGATGGTGGAAGCTAAGGTTGTTATAGATGATAAGAAAAATGGGAAGAAATCGAAAGGGGAGAAAAGAGGGAAGAGAAAATGGGCAGCAATAGGGGCAGCGGTGGTGCTGGTGGTGGCCATAGCAATAGCATCTAAGCACGCCCAGAATCATAAGTCTTGTCAATGTTCTCAGGTTCTATTCTTTTTCTTCTTGGCAATTGTGTTTTCCTTTGGTGTAATTGAGCTCTTATTTCCTGTTTGTTAAGGGATTCTGTGAGTGGGACACGTTCTTTATCAGTTTAAATTATGCTATTTTCTAATTTCTTGAATTGATGGCATGCTATGGCAGAAATGTTAATGGAATTGTTTGCATAGAATTAGTGATGGATTCCCTGTGTGTTGTTTATGGTCTTCCTGTCTAAAGTTAATGGGGGATTGTGTGATTGCGAAATTCCAAGCTGCAAAATTGGAGATTGAGTGATGAAAACTAGGAGATCTTTTAGGCAGTCCATTGCCAATTATGCTAACTGAAGTGCCAAAACAATAAACTGTCCACTTCATTGCCTACCAAAAAAGCTACTGCAAAATTTAGAATGGGCTGGCAATATAGATATCTGGCTTTACTTGTGATCTGATGAGTTGATTTGCTCAAAATGGTTCCCTGTAGATTCAACAACAATTGTGTCGATCTTTTGGCATCTGTCTTGAAACTCTCAAGTTTCTTTAGACTTTTGACTGATGATGCTTTTAGGTTATGTAAGGTAACATGCTGCGTGTAATCCTGTTTTTAAGTGCTAAACAGTGAGCAGTTGTAATTTGTTGTATATTCTGTTTTATATAATTTTTCCTATGTTTTCTGTTTTTCTTCTGGCTTCTTTTCACAATGGTTGTTAAGCTTTTGCCGTGACTTAAGTTTTACCCAAAAAATAATGTATGTCAGCGTAACAAAAGATACTCAGCTTCTCATTCTTTCACTGACTGGTCACGATGTTAATACTCCCATAGAAGATAAAAAGTATTACCTAAAGGAGGTTCATTTTGTGTGGGACAAGTCAGCTCGCATGCTGCTTGATCAAGTTGGTGGCCTGCATTGCATCTTCATGGGAAATTACTCTTTAACAATTAGACAGTAACCAATTTCTTATGTTGTCAGTGGATCAATAGAGGGAGTTTCACATTCTCTTTCTTCTTATGCAGGATTCTCGAAAATACACAGGCATTGTTGAGGACTGCTGTTGTGATTATGAGACAGTTGACAGCCTTAATGGAGCAGTTCTGCACCCTTTACTTCAAGAGCTTGTCAGGACTCCATTTTTCCGATACTTTAAGGTCAATTACCAACTTACATGTTCAACTTAGAATATTGTACAATATGGTGATGTTAATTCAGTTTATCATAGTGCATTTATCATTAGTTTAAGTTACAACGGTGGAGCTTAGTGGTTACGGATAACTTTATGCAAGTTACTTTTTGTTACACTAAACTAGCTGCTACTGTCTTGATGTCAACCAGAGTCATTTGCCAGTTAATTAAACTATTTGTTGGGTCAAACGGAAGCAAAACCAAATAGGTGTTTTCCCAAGTGTTCAGATTAGTTTCCAAAGAATACAAATGAGATCAATTTCACTATCAAGCGAGTGTATATTCTGCCTTTGATATTGTAGATTTTGAGGTGTTGTATCTAATTCCATCCATGTGGATAATTTTTGGTGGTGGAAATATTAACGGAATTAAAATTGCAGATGGAGACCTATTAATTCCAGCAGAATGGATCCCTATGATTAGTGAGCTGGAATTGTCAGTCACACAAGCTCTCAGAGAAATTTTGTTCCTCTGAAGTAAACAATGAAATAGTTTAGCTGTTACTAGAGAGCTGCATTTGGAATCTAAAAATGTTTAGCTCTCTTTAGTTTTCTTTATCTTTGTTGTGTAGTCTAAAATAGTTTACTTATGGTTCACGTAAAAACTACAGATAGTGTGGTATTTGATTCCAATTGATACAATTACAAGATAGATGAAAGGAAGACTAGTAATTGTATCTTGGTAGTGCATAATGCCGGAAAGATGTTGGATTATAGATGATGCTACTCTGAGGCAAATTGAGAACATATGAAAAGCCAACTGCACTGAAAATAAATTGAATAACGAGACTTTCCAACTTGAAAATAGTCTGATCACATTAGATTTAGTAATGGGCCAGGAACAAGGTCAAGATATTTATTCCAAAATTAGATAGAATGTAAATTGAATAGATCAATTTTGTAAAGGTTGTAATCTTTAATTAGAGAACCATTTGAAACTTGCAGTGTGAGGCCTGAAATCTTATGTACCCTATCAAAAACATTACAGGTTAAGTTGTGGTGTGACTGCCCTTTTTGGCCTGATGATGGCATGTGCAAATTGCGTGATTGTAGTGTATGTGAATGTCCAGAAAATGAATTTCCTGAACCTTTTAAGAAGCCGATGCAGCTTGTTCTTTCTTCTGACGATCTAAAATGCCAAGAGGGAAAGCCGCAGGCTGCCGTTGATCGCACTCTAGATTCAAAGGCCTTTAGGGGATGGATGGAAGTGGATAATCCGTGGACCCATGATGACGAGACTGATAACAGTAATTACTTGTACCTTTCTTATAACTGCATATTACACTGAATCCATCATAAATTCATGTCTATGTTCCCTTGCATTTTTTTGAGTCTTTAAACTTGAAAATAATACCTTGAACACTCTTTCGTTACCTACATTTGTTTTCTTTTTTCTTTTTCCTTGGCTTGAAATTACCGTTGTGTTTCGTTGGCTATAATTGCATTATTCTGATTTTCATGTTTGTTCAAAGAATTATGCTAAGGCATTAATGGATATTCTCTCATTTGCAGGCGAGATGACATATGTTAATCTGCAACTGAATCCTGAGCGATACACTGGCTACACTGGGCCATCAGCCAGAAGGATATGGGATGCTATATATTCGGAAAATTGTCCAAAATGTCAGTTTTTATCTTTAAGGTTACTTCTGTTGTGTTCAGTAGTTAAGCTTTTGGGAATAGATGTAACATGTTATATTTGTTTCCTCGTACATTGAGGTTTTTGTTTTGTTTGTTTTTTGAGCCAAAGGTGAATATATTCTGTTAACCTACCATCACTGGCTGTTTTAGACTGCCTCGGGATTCTAAGCAATATGTAATTCAGTATGGTTCATTGAAAAGTTTCATGCCTCCAACGAGTAAATTGCTGTCTTTGAGCTAGTGCAGTATGGTTTGCATACACCAAGATGTTCTTATGTGTTTCTTTCTTATTTCTTATTTCTTATTTTTGGTGTTTATAAACTTGATAATTTGCCAACAAGTTGAAATTAGAACAGTTATTGACTTCTAGAAGAAGACTTAGCATGGGCATTTCCAGAAAAAGAATTATTTCATTATTTTAATCCTTGTCTTTCCTTGTTTCTCCAACTTTGCTGTTCTATAGTTGTCAATTTGAAAGTGGCCTCAACTTTTTTCTTTTCTTTTTCCAGATACATCAGGAGAGATTTGTCAAGAGAAAAAAGTCTTATACAAGTTAATCTCCGGCCTTCACTCCTCAATTTCAATTCACATAGCGGCTGACTTCCTGCTGGATGAAGCTAAAAATCTGGTTTTGCCTTTTGTCTTATCCTCATTTCTTATTTAGTGTTTTATCATATTTTGCTAATCCTTGTAAACATCCAAACTCTTCTGATATCAAATAATTAGAGCTACTTGTTGGTGAGAAGTTTCCCTTGCCTGAGAATTATTAATCAGGAACCTGATCAATTTGTTGCAATTTCAGTGGGGTACTAATCTAGAGCTGATGTATGATCGTGTTTTGAGGTATCCTGATCGTGTGAGAAACTTGTACTTCACTTTCATGTTTGTACTCCGAGCTGCAACAAAAGTAAGCCTTTTATTATCATGATTAATTAGTTAGCAGATGTGCTAGTTCTAAGTGACATCTTCTTTGTATTCATTTGCCTTCATATGTCATGAAGGCTGCAAATTACTTGGAGCAAGCTGAATATGATACTGGTAACCTTATGGAGGGCCTTAAAGCACAGTCTTTAGTGCGCCAGCTGCTTTACAACCCAAAACTGCAGTCGGCATGTCCTCTTCCATTTGATGAAGCTAAATTGTGGCAGGGCCAAAGTGGGCCTGAATTGAAGCAGGAGATTCAAAAGAACTTCAGAAACATCAGGTTTTATCTGATCATTAACTTTCTTGTCAGCGAGCTTAGAAGAATTAACTCCAGCTAATATACAATTTCTTCACTTAACCCTGAAAATTCTACAGCGTGAGCTTTTGAACTTTGGGTGAAAAGTTAAGATACTAGTGAAAGTTGATATTGAAATACCATGTTCCATCCCATTTGAACCTTTTTCCCTTTGCCCTACTTTTTAGTATAATTACCCTAAAGATTGATGACTTGTTTTTTTTCGTTTCATTCATTTTTGGCCGTTTGTTAGTATATGTGCTTGATCTTATAAGTTTCGAAGGCCAATGTATAGCTACTGTTCTGTGTGTTTTGCAGTGCCCTGATGGATTGTGTTGGATGTGAGAAATGTCGTCTTTGGGGGAAACTTCAGGTCCTTGGTCTTGGAACTGCACTGAAGATTCTTTTCTCTGTTGATGGTAAAAACCATCCAAATCAACCTGTAAGTTTTATGTCCTTACTTGATGTTGTTATGGACTAGTTTATCCTATTTCCCTTGGTAAATCTCTTTCTTTTTCTTGCAGTTGCAATTGCAAAGAAACGAAGTGATTGCTTTGGTGAACCTGCTTAATCGATTGTCAGAATCCGTCAAACTTGTCCATGAAATTGGCCCTTCAGTTGAGAAGACTATGGAGAAGTTCACTTCAGAACCTCCGACCCCAGAAATCAGTTTATGGCAACGAGCATGGAAAGCTGGAGGACGACTTTGGTATGCAACTACTTGCCATTTCATGTAATAACGTAACTGTTTATACCCTTGATCCTTAAATGATCAATAAGGAACTACCACAATTACTATATCTGAGCATGTCTGAAGCGTATGATGATTGCTTAACTAATTTTTTTCTCCCCCAGGTTGACCCACCTGCAATAGATGGCCATCACTCAAATCCTTATATGAATTTTGTAAGTTCGCATAGAGAATTACAAGTACTGACCTAGTTTATACAGAGAACTATATTATGGGAACGATACAGCATATAGGAATGAATAGTCAGCAAAAAGAACTGAGAAACTGTTTGATTTTCGGCTTATTTTTTGCTTATGTTTCCCTCTCGATTGCCTGGAATTAAGAAATTCTGATTCTTATCTAGTTGATCTGTTGTTAGTCCGAGCCACCAACTAGAGGGAGGGATACCCAACTATCGCGACCTTTTGTAATGAACAGAGCTAGACAGCAGTTAAATTTTTCTCAAAAACAGATTCTTTTCTGTCTGAATTCTGTTATTGGATTCATTTGCCTGCAAAGTTACTCTCTTTGCTGATCAATTAGCCTAGATTGTGCTTATTCTGAGTGCACCAGCATGCATACCCTTGGTATATGAGGGCTTTCTCTATTTTTCCTCTCAATGGCAATATATGAATGGTTGTTATTGCTCGAGACACGAAGTTGAGGACCTTATAAAATTATAAAATAAGTCCAAAGGGAGCAAAATTGTACCCTGTGAATTTGTGCTGATCTAAACAAAATGACACTGTCTGCTGTCGATAATCCATAATTTGTTGTATGCCACAAACAATTCAACAGAGAAGTTCGTTAGAACTTAAATCAATCTATTAACTAATGTTGTAGCAAGACAAATACAAATCTATAATGTATTGTTAGAGTAGAAGTGATAAAAGTTTGGAGAATTCATTTTCAAGTTTCAAAAAGAATTTAAAATAACTCTAAGAGTATTTGAAATGCAAAGATATCATTTCTGAATAATAGCCAAAAGATAAGATTCAACTTATATGAAGGAATTAACTCTATCCTAACTCAAAAATAGTTACTCGAAAAACTACTCTTATGGTTTTCTACTTTTGCATAATCTTTCTGTAGTTGTTGGCTTTGCACTTGAGTCTCGTTAGACGTGGTTGAAATGTAAGATGTAATAAAGAGAATAAAAAAGATGAATTCCGTCACTTAATTTAGTCTATATCCATAATTGTTGCAATTGCATGCTGACGCCTCACTAATACAGCATTAATCACTAAAAGATATAATAAAGAGAATAAAAGAGATGAAGTTCACTTATGTCCATAACTATTGCAATTCCATACTAACTCCTCACTACTACAATATTAATTAACTTAATGGCTAAGCGATTATTTCATAAGCTAAGATCTTACTTCCTCAATGTAATTACACCTCAGTAACCTAAGCATATGGCAAAATATTGGGCCTACAAGATCATCATAGATAATAATTACAATCATAGAAAATAGAAACTTTTAAAAAATGAAAACATCACAAAAGTTAGCTAATTCGTCTTCAAAAGACATACATATGTAGATCGTCTTATAATTCTTCTCACATTGAAAGAGTTAATTACCCAAATCCTTCTGAGGTTTGACCTAATTACAATAAGATTTATAAATTTTATGAAATTATAAATATTCCCTCTTCCAAGGATGTTGACGGTGGGCTGTTAAATTGAATGATTTTTGTAAAATATCTAACTTACCCGTAGTTGAATATATTTAAAAAAAAAAAGAAAGTAAAAAAAAAAATTCACAGAGACTTAAATGACTATAACATCACAAAATAACTAAAACGCCCTTAAAGTTTTATTAAAATGACAAAAGTAATCTCACATAATGAAATTGTAAAAATATCACTAAAATTATTAAAAATATAAATTATAAAATAATTAAATATATATACATACATGTGCAATAAATATCATATATTATATAATATATACATATTTGTATTTATAATTTATATATATAATATACATATATAGTGTATATATACATACATAACCCACTCCCACCCCCATCCCAAGCCCCTATTGGCCAGATCTGGCCATAGGCTGACACTGTGGTGTCCGCTCGTTGCCCTGACGGCTCACAACAGCGAGCTGGCCATGGCAGTACAACAGTAGCAGCCGTGTGCTACTAGCTGCCCATGGTAGCAGCCATTGGCCATGATCAGCAGTACAAGGAGGTGGGAGGGAGGGGGAGGAAGGGTCGGATGGGGTTGTGTACCCTTATTTTTATTAATTAATTAAAATTAAAATTAAAATATAAATCTTTTATTTATTTATTTTGAACTAATAAAATGTTTTAAATTTTTATTTATCTTATTTTTAATTAGATATATTCATTATTTAAATAATTTATTTATTTTAGATATGATTAATATTTTAATAATTCAACTAATTAAATTATTTCATACATTTTTATTATTTAGCATTACTTAATAATGTAATTCAATTAATAAATATAATTTCTATTTAATATAATTAAATAAATTAAATTATGTATAAAAATTATTTTAGATATGTATTGCTATTTAATTTTTTTAAGATTTTAAATTTTGATTATTTTTTAATTAATTAGTTATTAGTATGTTAAACATAAATTTTTTATTTTTTTCATTTTTTATTTTTATTAATAAATAAATTTAGCTAAATTTAATTATATTATTTTAGATGTGTTTTTATTTTAATATTATAGAATATATAATTTTAAATTATTAAATTATGGTTATCTAAGATAATAGAATTTTAATTTTATTTTTTAATATTTTGCTTATTTTATTTCTTAACTAATAAGTAATTCCAACATAATCTAATTAAATTATTTTAATTATAACTATTATCTTAATATTATTGACCATTATCTAAGCTAAAATTATAAAAGCTATTTTATTTAAGAGATGAATTTAATATTTAGTTTTTTAATTTTTTACTTTGTTTTTAAAATTAATAAACAGTTCAATTAAACTTAATTAGATTATTTAACTTGAATTTAAAGATTCTTCCATATTTATGAAATTTTATTGATAATAAAATATATTTAAATGTATTATGAGTAATTTAAATAATATTAAAATTACACTCCTGTAGTATGAAAAATATTATAAATAGGTTCAAGAATATTTTTGCTTGAAAAACAATCATAGCAGTAATCATGGGGCACTTTTAGATTTTCATACAAAATTTTCAATGACGTCAATATTTTTTTGGATGGAGGCTAATAAGCTTTTGAAAATATAAGACGAAGCAAAACATTAAGGGGATATTTATAACTTTGTCAAACTTTTAAATTTTTGCGTAAATAGGCCAAACCATAGAGTAAAGTAAGGAGGGACCTGACCTTTGGTGCAGGAAATCGCTTTTTCTTTCTCCACAAGCAAATACTTCTTGTCTGGAAAGCAACTACTGACTGTTAACATAAGCCTTGGTCCCCATTATTTTAGAAACTTGCGAGTTGCGTCCACAGGCCACGTGAACCTCTCGCCACAATTCTTTCCATCTATACCTAACCTCATTGCACCAGACTTTCCATTGGGCTGATAGCTGCTGCAGAAAACCGATTGCCTTCGCAATGAGGAAAACTAAAATATAGAGGGACCCGGGTTTTAATTCCTTCACATGGCTGTTTTGTTCCAGCCATATGTCAAATATGATGGCTGGTTGGCAAAATCTTGAGTCGTATTTCAACCTTTTTAATACATATATCTAAAGTTTATTGACATAAGAAGCCAAAAAAAAAAAAAAAATCCATATTGCAGCCAGTCTGCTATTACATGGGCTTGTCTGCTGAAAAACAAAAATTTTGTTTCGTTATGTGCACAATTACTTGAATGCTACCTCTGTATCGCCGGATAAGTCAAGGTCTATCTAACAGACCAAGTTTTGTTATTTACTTGAAATGCATTTGGATAACATCCCTTTTGAATTGAGTATGGTTTTGACTATTCTCGCAAGCCTTGCATCTATCATGAAAATTCTTTGGAAAAAGAATCAAATAATACTTGCTGCATATCATATGCACGAGGTTTCTTAAAGATAACGTTGAAGACAAAAAACCGCTTTTTTCCCAAAAAACACAGCTCCTTGTAGCCTTGGTCCCCTCATATCACGAACCCTGAGGTCACAACAAAAGCAAGATTGCAGCCACAGCTTATAATGGTCCAGGATTCTAATACTCAAGGTTTTTGCAGCAGCAACATAAGCATCATTGACAGAAAAGAGAGAGAACCTCGAACTAATCCAGAAGGTACGTAGATGAAAATAAAAAGAGTAACCACAAAAGTAACTTAGCAATCTAGGTTAACTTATCTGTACAGATAAGTCATTGAGTACCAAAGGTTATTAGAGTGGAAAGTTCAGGTCAAATTGAAGTGAGAAACTAGAAACAGATTAGAAGAATATCCTGTCAAGATTTTTGGTCCCATTTCAAGACAATTATGCACGACGGCACAGCTGTGGTGGTTCCGCTACCTTTCTGTCTGTATACTGACAAGATAACTTTATGCATTAAGCACAAGAAACAGGACGGCTCCGTACTGTCCAATATTTAAAGCAGCGGCATGAATTAGTTTACCTTTGAGTAAGACATCTTGTTCTCAGGCCCTATATATAAACCCAGCAAGAGTTGTATTCTTCTCCACAATACAGTTTTTCAGAATTTCTTCTTCTATCTGATATCAATCTTGAGTTTAGCTGTCTTCCTCCTCTCAACAGTCTATTGAACTTCTTCAAATACTATGGCTAAAATTCCAAAACTGAGGTTCACTACAGAAGTAGCTCCTCCAAAATTCATCTCTGTGACAAAGCGTCCGTTGATTAAAATGCTGGACACCATTGATGAGGAAAAGGCTTATGCATCAGCTCTTTCTTCATTGTCAAACAAAGTGCTTGATCGGGAGAGACATCATCAACAACACGTCTCCCCTTTCGAGTGATCTCTTTGTAGTTCTGCCAAAAGTTTAGCAGTAGTCTTCTATTGTGAGAATGAAGTTGAACAATCGTTTCTTCATCGTCATCAACTCCTACTTGTTCTTTTGTTTTTTGCTTTGGAGAAAGAAGATCTCTTCACATCACGGCCTGCATTTTATAGGCAGTAATGATGAGATGAGTCTTGAAAGAATTGATGCCACCCCTCTTTGCCACCATCTTTTTTATCAGGGGTGAATGAGTTTTTGTAATTTAATTTGTGGGCATTTTCGTTTATTCAAATAAGGATTCAATTCCATTTAGTAAATCAATTGTGTCCCTTATCTTAACACAACATGCAAATGATGCAAATGAATCTTAGACTGCCATATATATATGGTGAAGACAGAGAACAAAACAAATCTTTTTAACTTCTTGAGAGCTATAAGCTGAGAAGCATGCAATGTAAGAATATCCAAGACGACTTTACAGCTCAAGAGTCTGGCATATTTGCAGTTTTTATCTTTTTCTTTTTAAATCTTTGTTCAATACCATGTAATGAATGATTGACAGAGCTTAATAGATTGACTTGAAAACCAGACAAATCAGATACATATATATATTCAAGTATCATGCTACTAACATGTGATGTTTTGTATTTGCAAAAACGTAAAGAAACACTCATAATATAAATCATGAGTTATGGAGAAGCTGCAGGATTTAGAATAAACCTAATAGACAGAGAAATAACAGAAAACTATTCCAAGGCAATGGCCAAAAAAAAAGGGACAAATGATTATTAACATGCCTGTTTCATTAAAGGTTCTTCATTTGCATATGTATGCCTTTCTTCCCAAGGTTGCCTCCCTTCAGCATTTTTGTATTTGATTTGAAGTGAGAGTACTATAGCATTTGATGCAGGCCAAGCTTCTCTTTTCCACTAGCAAGTACTTTTTTCTGGAAACTAACAGCTGATTATAATATGACTAACCCTGTGACAACCCGAAATTAATATATTATTCGTCTTGATGAAATTCTCTGAGTCTTCATATTTTACTTCCCATGATATTAGGTAATATTGGTTGCTGGGAGTGACATGCTAAGTCCCCAGATCATCTTCAGGGAATAATACATAGTGGCATATTTGGATATAATGAAGCACTGTGATCCTACAATAGGCTCGACTTCTTTGATATGTGACAAAGACATAGGCATGACTCCTTCAACATGGGACAAGAGATAAGTTCGACTCCTTCGATTTGGGATGAGACATGATATCAAGTCGGTTGCAAGCTTCAGTGTTGTGCTAAAGCATGCGGCATGTGTCAATTCTGAAAAAGTTACGTATAGACAAAAAAACACACTTTTAATGGGAAGTTACAAATGAAATGGGCTTGGTCCCCGCATTTGGATAAGCCTGAGGTCATAGTCAAAGGCGGTTTTATGATCACATCTTAATGGTCCTACGGCTACTTCCAAGAAATTTCCATCAGCAATTGACCCACAAGAATCACATGCTCAGATGTTCTTTCTGCTGTACATACTGAAACTCTTGTAGGAAGGCATATACTCAAACTAGATGAATCAAAACGAGAAAATGTTACATGAAGTTGTGAAAAATTGTATTTGCCAGAGTTACTTAAAAAAGAATAATGACTTGTATCTTCTGTTTCCGCATATTTTCAGTGAATCTGTATCTTCTGATAACTATACAGAACTTCTACATCAGGCTGCAACTGACATGTTAAAGAGATGTGATAATAACCAAATTTATTGCCAGAAATGAGGCCCAACCACATACTAGGAAAATACCTCGTATCATTGGTTCATTTGTGGGAATGGCAGCTAGATACCCTTTTTCATGCCCCCTCAAATAATGATACATGATCTTAGCTCACGTCAGAGAACTCAAGGGTTTGAAGAACTTATCAAGTTTCTGGCCGTCTTTGAGGAAATTATGCCAGTAGCACAAGTCTCCTGTTTCTCACTATCTCTTTTCTTTCTGTACGGAGTAGTTAATTAATGCAAAAAGTAGAGGGCGGCTGTACGGTGTAATGTTCAAGGCAACTACATATGGACCAGGTTCCTAAGACACGACTTGTTGATTATCCCCCCATATATAAATTCAGCAAACTTCTATCCTTCTCCACAAAACACTTAAATCTGATTAATTATGTTTCTTTAGTCTCGAGTTCAGGCAGTCTTGCAACTCAATTGCATTGCCTGAACTGCCGAAGATACAATGGCAAAAACTCCAAAACTTAGGCTCGTGACAGAAGTTGCTCCGCCAAAATTTATCTCTGTGACATGGCGTCCACCGATCAAAACGTTGGAAACCATTGATGAGGAAAACGCTCATGCATCAAGCTTTTCTGCATCTTCCAACAAAGTGATGGATCAAGAAAGATAGAGTCGTGAAATTTCACTTTCGGGTATAACTAGGGCCCTTAAAATTTGTATCAGCATGGTTTTGTACAATTTAAAGAAATATAGCCAAACCATCTTCGGTTTGCATGGTGATGTCCTAAAATGTCAACAAATGGGATATATGTGGGTAGCAACAAAATATATATATATATATTTATTCAGTCATTGATCATATGAAGTCTTCTAACAAGAAAGTAATGCTTGTACAAACTTATGCTTTTACTTTAACCTTTCAAGTAACTTTCCAGGAAATGAACTGCTATTAGAAACCTTGTACTTAGGGCTGGCAATAATGGATTTGACCCGAAAACATGATATAAATGCTTACCATTTTTGTTCTTCGTGATGCTTGTCGTTGCATTTGGTTGATGAAACCAGCAGAAGCCTGCAACATAAATCTCAAAACATTAACTGCCACGATGAAATTAGATCAAATAGTTGCCCTCTAATCTTATATTCAATAATTTTACCTTCTGTTGGCAGTGGGCGCCATTCCTGCGAAGAGTCCAACTGGAAATGTGGCTTAGACCTGACTGAATTTTGAACTTTGCATGAGTCAAAAACTATGGCAGGATTTCTGATGAGATAAGCCAGCATTCGTGCCAAGCACATATGAATATCAATCAGACGGCTTCAAAAATAGCAAGGAGATTGAAAATGGTAGTCACAAAACCTAGACCAGGATAAATTGCCAGAGTAACTAAAAATTCCATTAAGAAAAATGGCTACAGCAGTTTCAGAGTAATGTTATTACAGATACTAAATCTTCACTTGTAGAGTAGAATACAATTGATCCTAGACAGCGGTCGGCAGGAAAATTGCAAGATGTTACATTTATATTACAGCATTTGACTCCTTTTTTATTTTTTTCCCTTTGGGAGATCTGTTCCCCTCTCAGTATGTCTGTTACATGTGTCATACTCGAATTTTACAAATTTAAATAAATGCCCAACCTGTCGCTCTTAACAAAATGGAGCTCAATTTCCAATATACGTAACTATTTACAAAGAAATAGTACAGACAAGGGGCTAATCTGCAGTTTGTCAACAGGCATCACAGCGTCTTCGATGAGGATGTACGGTGCAGCCACATGTACTCATCTGCACCATGGATAAGTCAAATTCCGGGAGTTTGGCTGAACCTATGAGTTAGGTGATACATAAAGTTGAGAAAAATCAGCATGGAAGTCTACTTAAGAATGCCGCATTCATGTCTTCTTTACAGTTGTATCCCTACTTCTTTGAGTGCAGCTGACATTGAGGCTGATGCCTCTTCCAGTGTTCTTTTCTTTTGCACTGTGTTAAAAGCTTCGATAGTATCCCCTTCCTCCCAATCACTGAATTCCTCGACTCCAATTCCACACTCTAGTCCAGCATTTACCTGTCATATTGTAAAACATGGTGAAGAAATGATCCAAGAAAAGAACAAGCAGCATTAACACACAGCGCATGAAACAGGCAAAACTTGGCAAATAGAACAATTTGATGAAATGAAAAACCAACAACTACGAGATGGGCTACTTCAAATCGATCAGCCTTTATCCTCATCTGCAAAGGGCCATCTCCAAAATTTAAACTGTAGATGTATAGGTTATTGCTCATTCCAAGTTAATTTTGATTAAACTTTCGCATTAAGTGAATTCAGGTGAAACTTTTCCTCTGGGTTCATCAGAACTGGCAAATGACCATCGGCTTGGAGGAGAAAATCTCATTGATAAAACATTACTTTTATTCAAAAGTCAATAATCCAGCATAATAACACTTTAGAGACAGTAAATCAGTTTGCAACAAGAAAGTTAGATTTATTTCCTAGTTATTATGGTGAACGCATTTCAGGAACTTCAAATGGTTGACGGAGTTGATATTTTCTATTCATTACTGCTCTATCACACGAAAGAACTCCAAACAGTTATATTTTTTCCTACAAGATTTCAATCTATAAGTTGAGGCAAACAGGATGTGACCCACAGTTCAAACAAGGAAGTCTATGCAACCAAATTCAAGTGCCAGCAAGTGCCATACAAGCTCAAGTATGAGCTATATGTTTGCAGATCATCTTGCCTTTCTAGTAGTGTGTTACATTCCAATGAAGGTACTATGTAACTAGAGCAATTTTCTATCATCTTATTTTAGTGATATTGATTACAGATGGGCACACAGTCCCAGCAAGAGCATGGAGGATAGGGCAGGTGAAGGGGCTCAAATCTTCATTGAAAATCCCTCCTATAAACTACCCCTCCCCTGCCACCTGAACCATACACATACCCAAAAAA
>JACGDI010005265.1:115164-131474 GCA_014898725.1 Jacaranda copaia | reverse complement strand
GAAATCAGCCTCAAATCATGCTAACAGCTCCAAATGCCTACAGAAATATTTTAAATAACAATAAAACTTCACAAATATTAGGCAAATAAGTTCCCAAGACAAATCTTATTATGCTTTAGTCAATGCATGTATGGAGAGAGGAAGAAAGATAAAACTTGAAAGTAACAGCATATCTAGAATAAAATTACCTCGTGTCCAGGAGTATCAAGAAAAACACATGTTTGTGGCTTTCCATCAATAGGTACTTGAACTTTATAAGCCCCTATGCCTTGTGTAATCCCACCAGCTTCAGATGCTGCCACCTAATAAGCATAAGACCTGGACTTCAATCCCTAGCCACTAAACCTTTGAAATCACAATGTGTATAAGCAATATGTTGTAACTCATGATATCATCAAAAAGTTTATAACCCATTCAGATCATTAGGGATTGAAAGACTTGAAGTCATAGACATACCTTGCTCTTCCTTATGTAATCCAAAAGTGTCGTCTGCATGTTGAGACAATCCAGTCAGCTGGAACTCATATGGATAAAACAGTCTATTAAAACATAGAAGAAATTAAGGTTATTTCTGACCTTTCCATGATCGACATGGCTCATTATGGTTAGCACAGGAGGTCTATCTTCCAATTTATCTAAGTCATCTTCATCAAGAATTTCCTTCTTTTTTGCCATTTCTTCCACCCCGACAGGGACAGCATCAATGACTTCCACCTCATACTCTGTGCAAACCATCTTCACCATGTCTTTGCTCAGCTTTTGGACACCATCAGGCTTGATTCGTTTAGAGTACAAATGCCCAAGAATTTCACCTTCAATGATGGCCAACTTGCAGGCCAACTCTACAGTCAACATACCATCATCACCAACTTCCATGATTTCCACTTTTATGGGTGCCGCATCTTTGGCAGCCTGGAGCCTAGCAGCCTTTCCGCTAGCTTTAGACCATTTTCTTCCTTTCCTGGTAGTTGTGGCACCAGGAATAGAAACATCAAGTTCGGATGTATCCTCATCAGCAATATCATCATCATCTTCATCAATCACACGCTTACGAGGTCCTCCAGATGGGCCACTCTCTTTTCGGAACTCATCCTTGAATTTGCCCAGCGCAGGGCTCTTCCCTGGTTTTCTAGGGGCTAAAACAGCTTGAGCGATCAGAGGATCAACCACTGTTTTCTTGGATGCAAACTTGTCAATTAAAATTGGCTTGCATTCTTTAGACTTTGGAGCTGAATCAGTTCTATCAGCAACAGGTGGTTTTGCCGCTGCATTTACATCCTTCAAGATGACGGGTTTTTTTATAGAAGGTGGAGGAGCTACAGAGGGTTTTGCTTGTAACTTTGGTCTAATTTTCTGAGGTGGTTGAGGGGGGCTAAGTGGAGCAACAGACTGCGAGCCAGCCACCCCTCCTCCATCTGTTCTAGTTTCCTTCACAATATTTTTTACATTAGCCACTGGATTACCCTTCCGCCAGACACTCTTAGATTTGCGATTTGAGTTTTCCATAGAATTAACTGGTTTTACCATTCTTTTGGCCCGCTATTCCATTAGTTGAAGGTTTGTTTACAGACACATTCACCTTCTTGCTAGTCTCTAGGTTCTCTGCCTTCTCCAACACCTCCCCCAGCAACTCAGTCACCTTACTTCTCTCTTCCTCCTTATCACACATCTTCTCATTGTCTGAATCCCTGCTAAGTTCCAATTCATCCCAATGCGTACTGAGAAGGGGATCATCCTTAGATGACGATTTCAAAACTAGCCTGGTAGCTGCCTTCAGAAATGTATCATTGTCATTGTCTTTATTACCTCCATTGGTAGAATCAAGAGATAAAGAAGTTCCCTGTTCTGCAATGTAATCAGTTATTACAGAATATCTACAAACACCAACATACCCCCACCCCTTGCCACTCCAAAACCTTCTAAAACTACTCTCGTTTCGGTCAAAAGAGACCCTCCTAATTAAACAAACAGACCCATCAAAATTACCTAAAGAAATCATATTCACGCTTCCCAAATTTGCCAGGGAAGCTAAAGAAGCCATGCCCAAGACTTATATGTTCTCCACCATTCCAAAAGTGCCCCAGAAGCACAACTCTGTATCCAACACAGAAGCCAATGACCACTTCCAATTCCATACAAAACAAAACAAAACAAAAACAAAAATTCAATCTTTATACCTCATCCCCACTTTCTTCACAATTCACCAGCATATTTATTCTCACTACAGAAAGTCCAGCAATTGGCACAACACAAGAACTTCCTGGGCCACTGGAACAAACCCAGTTCAGGGAAATATGAAATTATATATGTACTGGGAAAAAGGCAGCTGAGAGAGATGGACTCACAAATTGGAAATATGTTGTGGTTTGGATTGCTATTATGACTATATGAGTCCTAGAACTAATATACCATGATCTTATGACCATGCAATGGCTATATTAAGCTTAATTGAGCTCGATTCCTTATATGTTGAGAACGATATTTAAAATTGATGAAAAAGCATCCAATTTTGGCAGTTATGTGCTCCAAAACTGTATTTAAGTACTTAATTTGTTAATATTGTGTACTTATATTTTTTATGCTTATGTGCCTACTTTTCCAAAGGCTGGGATAAGGATCATCAATAAGGGTCAATTCGATGTGTACAACAACACATAAAGCATCCTAGTGCAATAATATCATAGTATGTTGAAGAAATGATCGTGATAGTACGTGTTTAAATAGTTAGGAACTCAAACATCCACATCCAACCACTTACATTCTCATTCATAGTAGTATAAACCATTGAAGCATGGGCCTAATGAATCCTCTAGACATCACTATCGAAAACCACTGAACTTATCATGACTACATGAGCTATAGGACTAATTTGTTGTGGTCTTATAATCATGTAATGGCTAGATTAGGCTAAATTGAACTAGATCTTTTATGTGTTGAGAATAATATTAGAAATCAACAAAAAAGTACCTAGTTTTGGCAACTATATACTTTGGAACAATGTTTATATACTTAATTTGCAAATGTTGTGTACCTATTATGTATGTTTCTGTGCTTGCTTTTTCAAAGACAGAGGTAAGGCTCAATTCGATGCGTGAAATAACAAATAAGACACCATAACATGACAAAACTATGGCCTGTTGAAGGAATGGTTATGATAGTACATGTTGAATGATTAGGAACTCAGACACCTACATCCAACCATTTGCGCTGTCATTTTTAGCAGTATAAACTATTGATGCCTAAGCTAAATGAATCCTCCTAACACAACCATCGAACACCACTAAACCTATCATGACTATATGAGTCCTAGGACTCATACGTCATGGTCTTATGATTATGCAATGGCCAGATTAGGCCGAATTGAACTCGGTCCCTTATGTGTGGAGAATAATACTGAAAATTTGCAAAAATTTACCTAGTTTTGCTAACTATGTACTTCGGAATTGCATTTATGTATTGAGTTTTCCTTATTTATATGCTTATTTTGCGTGATTTTGTATTTGCTTCCCCAAAGGTCGAGTTTAACCTTAATTCGATGCTTGGAACAATACATGAGATTTTCTAATACAATAAAATCATTTTTTCTTCAAATAATGCTCATGATAGCATGTGCTGAAATGGTTGGGAATACAAACACTAACATCTAACTACTTGTACTCTCATTCATACTAAAAGTTTGCAAAAGAGTACCTAGTTTTGACAATTATATACTTTGGACTTGTATTTGTGTACTAAGTTATCACTAGTTGTATATTTATTTTGAGCTATCATGTAATGTATGTATCTTTACTAGTATCTATACATAAATAAAATTTTAAATTATACTATGAATTGTAAATACCATCTATTATAATCATCTAAATACACAATTTATAACTACTATCTAGTAAGAATATCTGAATTACAGAAATAATCACCTCAATTTCTATATACAAAAAGTAAATTCATCCACACAATAACCATCTAAACATCATTATTGAGCCTTAGAATACATTAAACTATGCTCATTGATTAGAATTTTTGCAACAACATGCTCAAATATTGAAACATCCTTTTCAACATCTATATATAGATACTAAAATCATCCAGGTAATAACCATTCAAACACATCATTAATCAATGTTGAAACATAGTAAACCATACTCATCATTTTTTTTATTTATCCCCCACTATTACCTTCACCATCATCACCATTAGGTGGATCTTAGCCTCAACAACTACACCTTTTGGCAAAGGATCTACTAGAGGACCATCTATACACTTGAAAAGGTCTTAAGATTGCTTCAACTTAGTTGAATTTAATGTTCAACTTTGGTATATGATAATATACATGAAATCGGGTTCTCTTTAAAATAATGCAATTAAGTTTTAGAAATATTTCAATGCGCATCTATAATTAAGGTTCAAATACTGCATATACCAATATAAATATTGAATTGGATTATTTTTATACTAAAAATAGTAGCATATAATACTAGAAAGAGTAAATCGTATGTTTTTTAGGATAAATAATAGAAAATGATTATATATGCTTTACACCCTTCAAACAAACTATAATTTAAATAGAATATCTAAAATTTAGTTGATAATGTATCCAAGATTAATCATACTTCAAATTAAGTCTACCATTACAAAAGTTGAGTATTAATAACTAAATAAACTATATATTAATGTTAAAAAGTATTAAAACTGAAAAAATAAATGAAGAAAAAATTACCTTCATTATGAAACAACTTACAACTAAAGTTCTAAATCTAGTTCCAATCGAGTAAATAATAACTGAAAAATAAACAAATGTATAGACTCTAGATAGCCAAATTGCCTTTTATAGGCCTCATATGAAAATAACTCACAATTTTTCTCTTATCACATCATCTCATCTTCCTATTTATCACATTTCTAACTTCACCCAAATATACATTCAAGAAAAGAGTCTTCAAGCAAAAATAGCAGTAGAAATGACCTTGAGACCTACTAGTCAATCTTCATGGAGCTAAGTCCATTGCACCATTACTTTCACCAGAAAACACTGTCCTTGTGTCCAAACAACATACATATCATTTACAGCCTACTGTTCTGACTCTATAGCTTCATTACTACCATTTTGTCATAATTTTTTATTTTAATTCATACAAAAAATTGAAAAAAAAATATATTGTTAAAAAATTGTAATTTTAACCACCCTTAATATTTGATATTCAATTCTACTTCAAAAGTAAAATACAAGCTTTAACATGCACGTAATGTATGTACAAATGTTATCCTCTACAACTTTCATTCTATTATGTTATGTGGAAACAACATATGTTATAATCCCTCACCATTATAAAAATCATGTTCTCAAATTATGTCGACACGAGTAATGGAATCATAATCATCAATAGAAAATATGGCAGCAACTATTGCCAAAGCTAAGAGAAGAAGAGAAAGACACCGTATTCATGCTAGAGAGAGAAGACAAACAATGAGTACTAAAGAGTGAAAAGACTATTTTGCGAGAAGGTGTGAGTACTACCAAATTAGAAGATCAAGACTTGCAAGTTCTAAAACACGTGCACAAGAAACTACATCACTTACACTGCCTACTATTTCGGGTTCGTATAACTGTTTAAGTTGTCACACAATTCATATTATATAATTTATTTTGCATAATAACAATAGATCATAACTATGTAGGACATGTAATATATATGTCAAATCTAAAATATTTTAGCATTCAATATTTTGATAGAATAGTTTTAATTGTGAAAGTTTATCAAAGCTTGCTCACTCAACACATAATTAAGATGTAACAAGTTAGTCTTTGTTAACGCGCTACAACTATGCTTCATGAAATAGTTGAATTTAATTATAATAAATATAAATATATTACATTATTTTTTAAAAGGGATTTATGTAAAAACTTAAGATAAACTCATCACTTTCAAATAAAATTGTATGTCACCTTGAAATTTTTTAATTATTTTTTTATTTTGGACTATCTCCATACAAAACTAGGAACTGCACATGCTTTCACTGCTACAAATCAATTACCTCAGTCAATTCCTATGCCAAGCAATGTCATCCCAAAGCAATTTCTCCCATTCGAACCATCAACCTCTCATATCTCCACATCAACTCCTGCAGGTGCACACATTTTTTTAAGTAGTTATATTATATGTGGATTATAATTCATCTGATGTCCGTGATTTTTAATTTACTCAAACCCAAATCAATTTTGAACTCCTAGTTTTTTACTATCAACTTTATCTATTAAGTGACTTAACCTGTCACCTCATCATCAAAAAATTTGAAAATCAACAAAATGTTACTTTGTTTATTAAATATATTTTATCTATAATATCCATATGTCTACTTGATTCCACAATATGTATGAAGATTTCATCATATTCCATTTTTCCTTTGTAGCATCATATGGCCATCCAACAACTGTAATTGGAATAGGTCATTTGACTCCTTTAAATAGTACAACATTTATTTCCAACATGGTGCCAGTGAATCAATGTGAAGGTTCAACATCATATGCTCAATCTTCACATAGAGAAGGTATCTATAACTTTAACCATAACAACAAAAAAAACATAATTATTGTTTTTCCAAGTTTAAGAAGTCTATATCTTGGAATTCACATTTTAATATTAGGGTTTACAAAATTGACGAAAATTTTAAATATTATAATATATATAGGTTCTCACCTAGATCAAGAAATTATTCATGATGAGGACTCAAATTCTGGTTTTGGCATTGAACATGATGTTATTAGGCATCAAAGATTACATATATCAAGTCGTACAAATCTTTTATCATAATTGTGCAAGGGATTTTCACAAAATGCCACAAAATCTTCGACTACAACTCCCAAATCCAATAATTTGTCAACACTATTAGGCTAAGCTATTCCATGCTGAAACAAGAAACTTTTGTTGTAAAGGAGGAAAAGTTGTTCTGCTAGAAATTCCAATGCCTATTGAGCTTTATAATCTTTTTACTGAGCAATCTGCTAAAGGTTGAATATTTAGCCAAAATATATGTGCTTTTAATAATATCTTCTCATTTACCTTAACTGGTGTTAAATTAGATGAAGGTCTAACAACAAGCTGTTAATGGGGTATATGTTTTCAGAGCCCATAGGTCAATTTATGACAGGATTGGTATGTTATTATCCCTTCCTGGATTGAGACCAAGATATATACAAATGTTTATTTATGAATTGGAGTATGACATTGAAAATCCTTTATTAGAGAATGATAGATTCGATAGGGAATTGATCGAAAAAATTAAGAGAATTCTTGATGTACATAATCCTTTTGTATAGACTTTACATCAAGTTGCTCAGCATCGTGACCTTAATGATTGCAAGTTTTTAATTAAGGAGTGACCAACCAGAAGCAATCAATACACACTCCCAACTTCATCACAGGTTGTAGTTGTTATAGTTGGTGATGATGAAGCAGCAGGAGCTACTAATAGAGACATCATTATTCAAATGATTGGGGTCATTTAATGAATACGAAGGAGTTTTCATAGCATTATGATCCTTTGCAATACCCTCTATTACTTCCTTAGGGAACATATGAATGGGATAATGATACTCATATAATTGATGGTACTAGAGTCACTTACTATGACTATTATGCATATATCTTACATGTATGGTTAAATTTTACTTCATCTATAATATAATACAAAATATAATTATTTTTTTTAATTTTACATTATACTACAATAGATTCAGCTGCATAATTTCTCAATCCTTTTGCATAAAGGATGTTTGTTGCAACAATATGCTGTAAACAATTATGTAAAGATTGAAACACAAAAGCTCAGACACCTAAGAACACATCAACAGGGTATTAGAGTTGAGTTATATCAAGGTCTTCAGGATTGTTTGAATGCTGGAGAAAATAATGCCGATAACTTATGTATTCTATTATATCTTTCTATTACTTTTGAGACTACAATTTCTTCATTATATTTTAATGTGATGATATATAATCTTCACTTAGGAAATGTTGGACGACGTATAATTTTGCCATCATTATTTGTTGGTAGCCCTCACAATACGTATCAACGATACTAGGATGCAATGTTAGTTGTTCAAAAGTATGGTAAGCCAGATCTTTTTATCACAATAACATGCAATCCATCATGGGAAGAAGTGCAAAATGAGCTTCAACTTGGACAAGGCCCTTAAGATCGGCTTGATTTGTTAACTAGGATTTTTGGAGCAACATTTGAGGAGTTATAAAAAGACACGTATACTTGAAATGTCCTAGGAAAAGTTGGAGCACACATTTATGTCATTGAATTCCGAAAGAAAGGCTTACCACATGCTCATATGTTATTGATCCTTGATGAAAGTGACAAGCTCAATACTTTAGAGGATTTTGATCATATAGTACGAGTAGATATTTCTAATAAAGATAATGAGCCTCTATTATATGAAGCCATTTTGAGGCACATGATACATGGACTGTGTGGAGAAATGGCGGATAGAAAAGCAATTGAAACTGTGGACTGCACTTTAAGAGAATTGCTTGGAATTGACTTACCATTTGGAAGCAAGATAATGATATTGGGAGGTGATTTTCATCAAGTTGTTCCTATTGTTGTTGGAGGCACAAGGTCACAAACTATGAAAGAAAGCATTGTTGACTCTCACCTATGGTCCAATGTGAGAGTTCTTCATTTGATTGATAACATTAAAGCCCCTAAAGATATAAGGCTCTTTATTTTTCTATTTTGTGTTGGGAATGGTGAAGAACCTATTGTGCAAGATAATATGATAAATATTTCAAACTCTATGGCAATACCATGGGATGGTGAACATTTAATCGATCATCTGATTGAATTAACTTTTGTAGGTCTTGGTTGATATACTTATGATCATGAATATATTATGAATAGAGCACTAATAATTCCATTAAATAAAGAAGTGAACAAGCTAAATGAAAAAGTAATTCAAGCTTTTTCAAGTGATGACTAGCACACGTATTACTCATTTGACTTTGTGGCCGAAAAGATGAACAATTTGTACTTGTCTAAATTTCTAAACTCCATTATTCCTGGTAATCTCCCACCTCACAAGTTAACTCTTAAGAAAGGTGCACTGAATATGCTACTAAGAAACATTGATCTAAAAATCGAGCTTTGTAGTGGTACTAGACTAATTTGTCGTAGATTTGGTAGCAATGTAATTAATGCAAAAGTTTTGGCTAGATAGTTTAAGGGAACAAGAGTCTTTCTACCATGCATCCCTCTAATGATAGCAGAAGATTCAAAAATACCATTTTAAATGATGCGGAGACAATTTCCAATCAAATTGAGTTTTCTATTAATAATTAATAAATCCCAAAGATAAATAATACCAACTGTCATAATCTATTGTCTGATCATGTTTTCAGTCATGATCAACTATATGTTGTTGTTTTGCGGGGTGTTTCTAAAAGAAGCACAAAAATATTGGTTAAGAAGGGACAAATTAATGGGTTTCAAGGGATTCACACAAGGAACATAGTATTCTCTGAAATTTTTGCCAAGTTGCGCAATAACCATAATTAAAAGGTATCTTATAAAAATATTTCAATATTGAATGTTTTCTCATTATGTGCTTTCCATAGTGTTATTATGCATATGTGTGTATATATATCTATTAGTATATAAATGAGAATTTATTTTATGTTTTGCTATATATGGTTACCACAAGTATTTGCATGAATTTATGGTAGTATTTTTATTTACTTTCTATAAATAAGGAATTTAGTGTATAAATTTTACAAGTTAGCATCAAGCCATGATATAAATCATAATTATTGAACTTATTTACTCTGCCTAATCCACTTAATAGAAACATGAAAATATTAATTGTTTTTAAAATGGCAAAATATACATTTCTAACAGTAATATCTTCATCATATAACTATTTATTTTGTCTTTGCAGGAGAAGATGGATACACTAAAAATTTTATTCCTACGACTGCTATTGCTACTTGCATCAAAGAATTGGATAAACAAATGGCATCATTGTTTATATGGAAGGAGAGTCGATCACAAACTCCACTTTTAAGGGTTTGTGATATAATATCTTGGGAATCCAATACATTATTAAAGTAGAAAACTGATGCATTAAGGAATCATGATGATATTTCTAACATGTGAAAAATTTGTTATGTAGCCTTCCAAGATGCAAATTTTCAGTCCAGGTTGGAAAGTTGTTGTAGGGATAAACATGAATGATTTGAGAAAGTGGATTCCATGAGTTCTGAGAAAGCAAAAAAAACCAAAGGCATATTTATATTGTTTGCTTTTTAGTATTACATTTTAATTTACACTCTAACAATTCTAGAAATGTGAATTACTTCAATAGAAAAAAATGGATTGCTATGATAGAAGGATGGGATTTGATAAAGGTATCACAAGCATATATCTTCAGTAAATTACTATGAGTAATTTATTGTTAAGTACATTTTTTTTTAATAATGTAACAGAAAGGTATCACAAAAAGAAGAAACAATAATGAGAAGACTTTATTTCAGTATGATATTAATTGCTATGAGATTAGCTTTCATACTTTTGTTTCATATATTCACCAATCTAATATATATGTGTTTTGTTATTATTAGGAAAATATTCCTCCTTCTGAAGAGACTGATATTGAAGTGGTACAAATTAAATTAAAAAATTGCACAAACTCGTCAACTTTAGAGCTGATTTAATTGATACTTAATGTTAAATGATTTTCATTATAGTATTTCAATCAATGACATCAAAGGTGGTGCAAAGATCTTTAGGAATACAAGATGGATTGTAAAGCAGCTACAAGGTAGTGTTTTGCAAATTGCTTTGCAAATTATGTTTAGAATAACATGAATATATAGTGGGATGCTACATATATATGATATATTCATTTTCAAAATTTCATATCTGTACCAGAAGCTTCTTGTAGAGAGTTGTACTTGTCTAATAAAACTACTTTGTTTATAAATAGTTACCAATACTCTTTGGTAATATACATTTATGATTTGTTAATTATAAATTTTATTCAAGTTTCATTGATGAATATAATTAGTTACCTATTTTTAATATCCTTAATTGACTATATTGAATGAGAAACATGTGTACAAAAATAACGTAATATTCAATATGTATTTCTGTGTACGGGGACTATGTGCGATAATTGTTAGTATATTTAAAAAGAAAACTCAACTTATTTATCAAATGATATTTCAAATTAAAAAAAAAACATAAAAATGTTAATTAGAAAAAAATTCCTAATCCTACTTTCATTTTAGTGTTCAGTCCCCATTTTAATTTTTACACACTAAACTCCCCGCTTTTTCGCAAAAATTAGGAATCACTCCCCATATCTCTTAGAAAGACCTAAATACCCTTTTATTTGGAAAAAACAACAAAAATAATTGAGAAATGCGTTTCTGTAATCAAGAAGAATGCTTTTCTCTTTTTTTTTTTGCCTAAAAATGACTTCTCGAGGCGCAAAACAAAAGGGTGCGAAATCATTCTTCCTTCGCTATTGACGCGAGAACGAAAGAAGAAAAAGTGAAAAGAAAATAGAAAACAAAAAGTCACCAAAATTTTTACCATTTTTCTACGACTATGGAAGGAAAAACATCTGTGAAAAGAGGCCGAGTGCAAAAAGAAGTGATCAAAAGAAACACAAGTATGTTTTCTGAACTTGCAGTTTCAAATATTAGTGATTTTTTAGTGTTTAGAGTTTTTATTCACTTTTTAGTCGTTAAACACTTAAACCGATTTGATATATATATATGATTTTTATTGTGAGATGGGAAGTTTCTAATTTGTATTTGAAGGGTATGAAAGTTGGATTCACCTTTTTGGAGTTTATATTTTTTTCTACCTAAAATTATATTATAGTGAAATTATATGGTTAAACTATCTGAAAGCGGTAGTGTATTATATGCAGAAGAGAACATCCAAGCTTGTTGTACACATTAGGCAAAAGTGTAGTATATGATCTGTGTAACTGCAGTACAGTTTAGAAGCAAATATAGTATAAAACATTCAATCTTGTAATACACATTACGAAAAAGTCTAGTATATAATCTGTAGTACATTTTAGGGCAAATGTAGTATAAAACATTCAAGCTTGCAGTACACATTACGAAAAAGCCTAGTATATAACCTGCAGTATATTTTAGAAGCAAATGTAGTATAAATATTCAAGCTTGGAGAATACATTAGACAAAAGTGTAGTATATAATTAGTGTAACTCCAGTACATTTTAGGAGCATGTTTAGTACAAAAATATTCAAGCCTGTAGTATACATTAAATGAAAGTGTAATATATAATATGTATATCTGCAGTATATTTTAGAAGCAACTGTAGTATAAAACATTCAAGCCTAAAGTATACACTAACTGAAAGTATAGTATAATATATTATGTATTTCTGAAGTACATTTTAGAAACTTCTGTAGTATAAAACATTCAATCTTGAAGTATACCCTAACTGAAAGTGTAGTATAATATATTATATATTTTTGAAGTATATTTTAGAAGCATCTATAGTACAAAACATTCAAGTTGTTAGTACACATTATCTAAAATGATTAGTTTATTATCTGTTTATATACTAATTTTTCTTTATCTGATTGCAGCCAAGCCAAGATATTAGAGGTCTACTCTTGTTGCTCCCCCCCAATTTTTATAGAGTAAATTGGATTTTGTAAAGTCCATGAGGGGATCAAAATATTTTGATGCATTGAAGAAGACCCCTTTTTATATATACATGGATATGCCCAAGTTAAGTTCAAGCTTCATTCAGCTTGAAGCAATACTGAGGAGGTTTGACCCAAAAAGGCTGTCATTTCATTTTTCAAATAGGGTTGAAGTTTCTTTTTCTGCAGCTGAATTTTCTACAGTTTTAGGGTTGCCATATGTGGGGCAATCTGTGGATATAACATTGAAGATGAAGTTTTCAACATTTGACAACCTTTTTTCTGGAAAGCTATATAATATTACTAGATCTGAAACAGCTAAAAAGTTTGAGGAGTATGTATATAAGAATAGTGAGGAAGACTTGAATAATTTTTGTAGGTTGTATATACTTTTTGTTTTTAATTATTTTCTATTTCCAACATCAAATTATTGGATTCCACGATTTCTCCTACTATACTTGGACAATTTGTCTAGAGTTGGTCTGTATGTATGGGGCATAGCTGCATACAATTTTCTTGTCCAAGATATGAAAAATCATATAGGAGTAGATGGAGAAAAAACTAAGAAATACATTAATGGGTGCACAATTGGTTTGATGGTAAGTGTTTGCTTAATTTTTCTAACAACATTGATTATATTTATATTCAAATGAGTATAATTTTTTGATTTATGAATGGCAGGCATGGATCTATGAGCGCATCCCTTCACTGGCTTCACCAGTGAGTTTATTTAAGTTTCCACACTTTTACCGATGAAAGGATAGCAAACTCCCACGTAATGTGGAGGAGGCAAGGAAAAAATTGAAACAAATTACAGCAAAAATGGTAATAGTTGTAAGCTTTTTGTATAAAAATTTGAATTTGATAATTATTTTCATTGTAATAGGTTGTAGCCCTCAACCCTGTTCCAAAGGAGTTAGAATTGGCAATTTTGATCAAGAAACTAGAGGTTGCCAGTATTGCCATCAGTCAAGTCTATGTTTGTGATCATACAGTACATGAAGCAATTATTGCAGCTAAAGTTGAAGAAATTAAATCATTGAAAGAAAAAATTGCTTCATTCAATATGATGGCAATGAAAGAGCAGGGTGAGGAGGAGCATCTAGTTGAGCACAAGACTGATGGGGAGGAGCTTGAAGAAGGAGCTAGTGAGTTTACAAATAAAGGGTACTTGAAATGGCCAATGTCACATCCTCGATTGTGATAAATGTGCGCAATCGAGAAAACAGGAAGCCAAAACAAAAATCTCCAGATTTTGTTAACCCCCCAAGCACCACACTTGCCAAAAGAGCAAGAGAAGTGACAAAGACCTATGGTCCTCCTCATCCTCGTCCAAAAAAAGACATAGAACAAGAAGAGAAGATGTTGTTAATTACTTAATATTTTAAGTTTTTGTATTTTGCATTTCATTTGTAAATTGTCTATTTGTAATAAATGTACTGATGTCTTATTCTTGATTGATTGATATTTGTACTTAATGTGATCATATCTTATACTTCATGTTGGTGATATTTGTACTTAATGTGTTGTCTTTTGTATTTTAAGTTGGTGATATTTATACTTAATGTGCTATTCTTTTGCACTTCATGTTTGCAAATTTGTACTTCATGTGCTGATCTTTTATACTTCATGTTGGGATATTTATAGTTCATATGTAAATCTTTCATACTTGATAGTTGATCATTTATACCTAATGTGCTTTAATTTTGTACCCTATGTAGGCATAGTTTGTACTCCAATAAGGGATACTTCAATAGTTGATATTTTACACTTAATGTGCTTGAGTCTTGTACTCCATGTTGGCTATATTTTATACTTCAATAGGGGATACTTTAATAGTTGATATTTTGCACTTAATGGGGATGATTTATGTACTCCATGTTAAATATATTTTGTACTTCAATAGGAGATACTTCAATACTTGATACTTTGCACTCAATAGGGATAGTTTTTGTACTCTATGTTCAATATATTTTGTACTTCAATAGGGGATACTTCAATACTTGATACTTTGCACTTAATGTGATTGAGTTGTGTACTCCATGTTGATCATATTCTGTACTTCAACAGGTTATACTTTAATTGTTGATACTTTGTACTTAATGTGCTTGGATTTTGTGCTCCATGTTGGCTATATATTGTACTTCAATAAGGGGTACTTCAATACTTGATTCTTTGTACTTAATGTGCTAGTCTTTTGTACTTTAATTGTTACACTTTGTACCTAATGTGTTGTATTTTGTATTACAAAAGACCAAAGACATCAATCCAATCCTAGTGGCAGAGGAACTAGCCAGCTAAAAGATTGAAGCGTCTGATCCCTATAAAGGAAGGATTGATTATAGAGGTCGGGAACTTATTCCAGTAAAAGAGCAAGAAGTCATCGATAACTTTGTTAGAAGAGATAATTTGGGGTAACAAAATTTGCTCATTATTTTTCTTTTGGATAAAATGGTGTTTGAACTAACAATTAACAATTATGCAGGGTAACTGTTTGAGAGGGAGCACGGCAGTTTCTAGATGGAAGAAACTTTTATGAGCTCTTATTTGGAGGAGAACTTACTGGTGACATAGTGGACTACTACATATCGATATTATGCAGCCTATCTTTTGGCAACAAGTGTTATCACAAGGTGTGGTTTATGTTCGCAATAGCGCAGGTATGTGGCAGTTTCCTAACTTAATTTAGTATCACGTTTCCAATGAGTATAACCATTTATTTTTATACTTCATAGGCTGACATATTAGACAAACTCGAGGGATGCAACTTGAAGGATATGACCGATGAAGAATTCATGGAGATGATACCTACACTTAACTCCTTTGCCCTTAAAGATTTGGAAGACCTTACGTTGGATCTTGTAAACCAGTGTCATTACATAATCCTATCGATTTGTCGGCATGATCACTGGTTTTCAGTTGTCCTTAACACTTTAACTCATTTTTTCTTGTATATGAATGCAATAATGGCCACTAGATACAAGCCGATAGCTACTGCCATTGTAAGTTTGCTTCCTTTCCCTGTGATTTCTTCATAAAGTAGGGAGTAAACAACTGATCAATATTTTTGTAGGCTTCATTCTATTCTCGATACATGAAGCTTTCATTGGGATATCGTGTGGACGAATTAATGAGGCAAAAAAAAAAAAGCAGACAACATAGAGGTACAGTGGATTGTGGCGTCTTTGTGTGCCTTTGGGTAGAATGTTTCACTAGAGACACCCTAGTGTTCTGGAGGTCTGCTAGAAGAATTAACTTGGACAAATACTGTGCGAAAATGGCATATACAATATTAAGTGATGAAAATCCTAGGATTTGAATCACACTTTGTATGTAAATACATATGTAAATTGAAGCATACTTTGTATATAATATTATTTTGTATGTAAGTATAGTTTTTCATCAAGCATTTATAATATTTTAAATTGAAAATGCCAAGTGTATTTGAGTATAATTCGAAGAAAATGAAGTACAAACCCTAAGCTTATGAACTATAAAATGTGTTTGGCTAAAGTACAATTAAGATCAATTGAAAATGCCCAATGAATTTGAGTACAATTTGAATGAAATGAAGTACAAACCTTGAACTAACAAAGTATAAAATGTGTTTCGCTG
>JACGDI010005265.1:96814-113362 GCA_014898725.1 Jacaranda copaia | reverse complement strand
CATTCAAAGGAAATGAAGTACAAACCCTGAACTAACGAAGTATAAAATTTGTTTTTCTGAAGTTCACTTTGATTTAATTGAATCGAGCCAGGGAATTTGCGTGCCTTTCAATGGAAATGAAGTACGAACCAAGAAAAAACAAATACAAAATGTATTTTTTTGAAGTTCACTTTGATTCAATTGAAACAAAGTAGGGAATTTGAGTACAATTCAAATAAAATGAAGTACAAACCCTAAAATAATGAAGTATAAAATGTGCTTTGCTGAAGTACAATTAGTTCAATTGAAAATGCCTAGTGAATTTGAGTATAATTCGAAAGAAATGAAGTACAAATTTGGATCTAAGGAAATATAAAATGAAATTTGTTAAAGTACAAAATTTAACTAATTTACTGATTCTTTGCATGTTCAACGATTATGCCCTGTTCTACCACACCTTTTACACTTTATTACACGTTTCTCAATTTGTGATGAAATTCTCTGTGTCCTTCTATGCCCAGGCTAAGATAGGCAATCAGGTGTATTAATGAGTCCATCATCATCTGGATGGAACAGATTCATATCAAACATAGGAATAGGGCTTATCACTGCTTGGTATGCTTGTTGATACATCTCAACTCAGTAGTATTGATCAATGAAGTCATATGGTGAAAGTGACCTTGACTCGATACAAGCACAAGTATGTTTACATGGTATTTTATCAATCTGCCATGCTCTACAGGAACAAACCCTACCATATAAATCTACAGCATACGATTTATCTTGCTCAATCACCTCAAAGCTCCAGCCACTAGACATGACAACTTTTAAGTTACAAGAACGCATATGATTGATTGCCAACTTTTTCTCTTGCTTGGGACATATTTGACCAACCATCTTATGAGATTCTTCTCGTCGATCATACATCATAACCATTATTTGCGTGTGTATGTGATCAACCATGGCTGCAACTGGCATAAATCGGGCTGGTTTAACCGAATTATTCCAATATTTTGCTTGATTATTGTTTATTTTCCCCGATCGATCTTCACTGAATAAGGAATTTGTCCAATATGGTGGGTCAGACTGCATAATAAAGTCTCTGGAAAGCGGCAACGACTCCAAGATGCTGTCTATATGTTGTGTATACTCTTGCCTTATAGGTGCATATGCAACTTTCATAAAAACAGAGTACTAATGTTTCTTGTTATGTAGAGGGTACTTCCTTAATATCTGAATTTAAAATTATAGAACAGTAATGTGCTAAATGTTAGGAATTAGAGTTTATTTCACATAATTATTTCACAAACAAAGATAAAGAACACTTACTTGTTTCTTAAAGTTATCCACTAAGAGTCTCAAGCAATATGCATGGTGGCTATCGAGAAATATCATGGGGATGGTCTTAAGAAGACCTGGATGTCAATCAGATAAGAAAGTGAACCTTGATAAGCCAAGCAGATATTGAGAATCTAAGATACTTCTTAGCTTGAAGCAGAACCATTCCCAATTAATATCATTTTCAAAGTTAACAACTGCATACACTAGCGTGAATAAGCCATTATTAGCATCCTTACTGACAACACTGAGTAAGCATCCTTTGTATTTATTTTTAATATGGGTGTTGTCTAAAAATATCAACAGCTTGCATCCCCTGAGAAAACCAATAAGGCAGGCATTGAAACATATAAATAGCCGACAAAATTTTCAACTAATTGGGTTAATCTCATAGTTTGCAATACTTTTAGGGTTTGTCCTCTTCACAGTATCATAGTATCACATCAACTTATCATAAGATCCCTTCTTAGCACCATGGATGTCTTGCATAGCTAATTCCTTACCCATCCATGCTTTATGGTACCTAAGTTCCACAATGTATTCTCTGTGGACATCTTTCAATACGGTGGAGGGCCGATAACATGGCTTTGATCTCAATTTATCCTTTACATTGTTAGCAACCCAAGTAAAATCAGCTTTAGAATGTCCTTTTGTTCGAAGATTAGTCTCACCACATCTGTGCTCTAAATTGCATTTTCGAATGCCAAATAATTTATCAGCCTCATGCTTTGATGCGCAGATTCTCCATTTGCAATTTTCATTACTACAAATAGCTATGATTTTTTTGCTGTTATTTTTCTTGTATTTAAATGACCGTAAAGTAGACACCGCATAATTCTTAAGCATAATTTTGAACTCCTAAGCATTCTTGAATTTCTGATCCTCCCCATATATATAATTTCTCCATGCATCAATTGAGTTGCTAGTTAAAGCTAATTCATTGTGCGATGCATTGGTCGAACCAATTTTTTCCTCGACTACATCCCTTGAGGTTGACAAATGAAGTATAATTTCATAAAAAATAAGTACAATTTTAATAAATTGAAGTATAAAATCTTAGTAATTGTAGTTCAATTTTTTATAATCCATTAGTAGAATACTTAAAGTATAAAACTTAAATAATAAGGTACAATTTTATGTGAAATGAAGTACAATTTTAGATAACTGGAGTATAAGTTTGTATAAGATGAAGTACAATTTTGATTAGTTTAAAAGTATAAAACCTTGGCAACTACATTACAATTTTGGATAATCAATATATAGAATATATGAAGTATAGAACTTCAATGAATAGAAAATATTTTTAGATAAAATAAAGTATAAAATGAAGTATAATTTTAGAAAAAAATTAAAATTTTAAATAAAGTTTGGATAATCAATAAATAGAGTACTTGAAGTATAGAACTTCAATGAATAGAATACATGTTTAGGTAAAATGAAGTATAATTTCAAAAAAAAGCACAATTTTGGATAAAGTGAAATATTATAATAAATTCAGATAATTGAACTACATGTTTAGATATAATGAAATACAATTTCGGAATACTTAAAGTATAGCACTTTAATAAACAGATTACATGCTTTTTAAAATAAAGCAAGTATAATTTCAGAAATAGAAGTACAATTTTACATATAAGAAAGTACAATTTTAGAACCCGTGAAGTATAAAATCCCCGCAAAAGAAGTGTAATTTTTGATAATCAATATAACACTTGAAGTGTAGAAAATTAATGAATAGAGTACATATTTAGGTAAAATAAATTATAAAATGAAGTATAATTTCAGCAAAAATAAATACAATTTTAATACTGTGAAGTATAATTTTTGAATATTTGAAGTACAAAACCTTGGCAACTGCAGTACAATTTTTAATAATTCATTAATAGAACACTTCAAGTATAAAACTTAAATTATAAAGTACAATTTTATGTGAAATGAAGTATAATTTTAGATAACTAGACTACAAATTTGTATAAAGTGTTTAAGTATAAAACCGTAGCAATTGAGTATAATTTGGGATAATCATTAAATAAAATACTTGAAGTATAGAAAATCAATGAATAGAGTACATGTTTAGATAAAATGAACTATAAAATGAAGAAGTATAATTTCAAAAGAAAACGAAGTACAATTTTAGATAAATTGAAGTATAATTTTCAAATTTCTGAAATATAAAACCTCAGAAATAGCGGTACAATTTTTGATAACAATTTAATTGAATACTTGAATTATAAAACTTAAATAATGGTGTATAATTTTTGTCAAATGAGGTACGATTTTATTTGCAATGAAGTATAATATAGAACTCACTAAAGTAGAAAAATATTTTCAAATAAATGGTGTACAATTTCAGAACTCTTGATATACAAAACTTTACAAATTGCAGTATAGTTTAGATTCTGTGGAAGTATTACTTTAAAATATCATAGCTCTTCTTGGCATTGCTACTTGATTCATCCTTTCGGTTTATCAGGATGTCAATAATGTTCATCTTTAATATCAAATGTAGTAAGACCATATTTATAATATCTTCGTCATCAGTCAATATCACGTACAATTTTTTATGTGGAGCTACGTATCGCAAACTGACGAGCTCAACGTTGATTTCACTCTATTTTCTTGCGAGATTGATATACATGCCTATTAAAGTCATAGTATCCTTAATGGATATTATATGGAGTTGGTCTTTGTAGCGGCAACTCCACAATAATTGATTGAACACTCCACCTTCACTATTGATTGACATTGTCGAAAAAATATAAGGAACTCAGAAGCAACTGAGAAGAAGAAGAAATCCAAAAATAAATATTAAACTAGAAAATGATGAAAATGAAAAGAGAAGAAGACAATGCAAATGCCGGGTTGATGGTTGTTTCTCGTTTCCACTGTGGAGCTGCTTATGTTTTTTTTTCTTTCTATTTCTGAAAATGATGCTAATATTGGTAGGATTTATTATTGCCTTTTGTTTATGATAATAAATAAGTGAAAAAAAATGAGTGAAAATATTACACTTATGGGCATTTTTCTCAAATCAGATGAGTAGGAAGTAAATCTAAAATTTTTACAAAATTAGAAAGTTTAATCTAAAAAAAATTAAGTGGGAATTGATCACAAAAAAAAAAATTTGATACTTTTTAATAAGTATTCCAACATAAAAACTATTTTCTCTTCTTATTTTTTGAGTTATTTTATCGAATTTGCGTATGATCCGTCTGCCCAAATTTGATGATAAAGTACGGAAGTTTAGTAGTTTACTATTGAAATTTATGTTTTCTGAAAAACTTCTAATAGTATTAACGCAAGCAGTCAGTCTTTATTAAAAAACCATCAATTCCAAGGGGACCCAAAACTGGCAACCCACCTCCCCCAACCCCAACCCACGAAGAAAAAAAAAAGAAAAACATTACTGCATGGTCCACATCACATGCCTCTTGACCATGGATCTAAAATCGCTACACCAGTAGCCACACTTGGGTCAATATCGTCGTTCACTAAGTGCGACTCCAACTCATAAATTACCGAATTTGTATGTCTGTGGCCCCGCTTACAAAGAACAATGTCACGCGCAGTGCACGTGATCAGAACCCTTTTCCATTTTCTTTTTTAATATTTTTCATCACAAATAATAGCAAATAAAATCTCACTCTCACTAACTCTTTGACACTGGGAGAGAGCCCCCAAAACGACAGAAATAAAGCCTTAGTGCTTTAGAGAGAGAAACATTGAACAGTCAGAGATATACATATATACATATATAAACACAATATATATAGCTATACAGAGAGAGAGAGAGAGAGAGAGAGACGATGAAGGATGAAGCTATAAGCTCCTCAGGAGACCCGTTATTGCCACCCAGATCTTCTTCTCCTCCTCCCAGCGCAACTCCCGCTGCCAGGTGAAATTACCTTGCTGCCCTCGAAAACCCCATTTTTGCCCAATTTCAACTGCCCTAACTTCAATTGCTGTATTATGTATAACGGTGATGTAATTTGAACATGTGTTACGTGAATCTTGATTTGGCTGAGGTGAGTTGCGTGCTTGAACATTGTCATGTTAATTTTTGTCCTTTTCGTTTCACCCACAGCTTATGAATGTTTATGGGGTGAAATTAGGGCATGCAGTGAATTGGGGCTTTTCTGGGATTTTTGAATTACTAATTTTGTACGAGTGTAAGTAATTGGGTGTTTCTTTTTCCCTTCTCCTTTTTTCTTTTACCAAAAGTTTTAGCTTTTTGGTTCAAAATTTTTATTTGAACAGTTGATCGTTGTTACTACTTCTATTTGAGATATAAAATAGCGCGATGGAACGGATTGTAAAATGCTTTATATTTGATTTGTATCTTTTCCTATAAGTTATGTTCTGGTTATTTTTATTTGAAAATGGAAATACTGGAGTTTGATATGCTATGCATATCATTTATCTGTCCATAAAGTTGATGATAGGGACTTCTATTTAATTAGTTTATAGAAGGTTGAAACGTGTCTCTGGAAATTATATTTCTGTCTGGAAAGGAGTTCATGACTTTGTTTAGATTGCAGATCCTTTGTTGAGAAGGTTTTATCTTCAAATGTTATTTGTTTAGACTAGCTTCTGAATTGTACTTGACATTCAACAGTAAGTTTTACCCATATAGAGAAAGTTCTAATATTGAAAGGAGAAAGATGTTGAACTGTCCAGAAGGAGAACTGAAAAGTGTCTTTTGTAATCTACATAAAGATTGATACTATTGAATAGACAACAAGTCCCTGATGCTAGTTTTCCGGCATTGACTATAGTAAGATTTTGTTGCAATCACATATTTATGTGGCTCTGCTCTTTTGAAAAGTTCTGCTGGGGCATCATCTCCTGCTGTTCCCACAAATGCTGGCAGCACAGATTGGCTTGGTCAAGGGCAGAATTCAAAGGGGGGGTCGCTTTCTCGCATTGGTTCGCAGCCCATGTACACTTCATTGAGCACCAGTGCTGGTGGTTCTGCTCTTGGATCATCACAGCCTTCCTGCAGGCCCTGGGAAAGGGGTGATTTATTAAGGCGTCTCTCAACATTCATACCTGCAAATTGGTTTGGAAAGCCTAAGGTTACAACTTGTCCTGTCTTTTTTTGATAATCATGTTGACTGAAGTCCTCTTCTGGTGGAGTTTTCTTTTTTACAAATATTTAAGCGAGTATTTTTGTGCATATGTTCAATGTTTCATTCCTTCAAATTGACATAATGGAGGTCATTTTGCACCAGATAATTCGGACTTAGTTTATCCCTCCGACCAAACCTTGGGATCAACTGTATAAGTATAAGAATTAATGGATCTTATCCCAAATGGGATCTGAATAAGGAATTTATCACTTCATTGGCTTGTTGTTTCATTGCATTAATTTGAAAGCAAGTGAATCTGATTATAATCTGAGAGCAAAGATGATTGGCCTTGTCTACATTTGGGGTAAGCATTCAGCTCATGCTTTCCTTTAGATCTAGAGAGCATCACACAAGTAGAAAGCTTGTAAAATTGAGTAATCATGGAGAAGGAAGGCTGCTGTTAGAAAAGAGAGACAAAAGTATGACATGAATTATCTGTTTCTATCTTTCAAGGTAAGGGCCAGGTTGAGGACATGGGTGTGAGATTGATGTGGGCCTATGCAGAAAAAGTTCAGATTAGGGTAGATGTTGGTGTTATTAGGCTTGCCAAAAAGAAATCATTTTTTGCAAGTAGGAAAGTCATCAGAAATAGTGAGAGTGCCCATCAACGATTTAGGAAGATACTAATTTGTATCGAACTTAGTGCTTGTTGGATTATTCTTTATGTAATAAGGTTTAACATATTTTCATGTTATTTTACTTTCACAGTTTTTGCTCCAAGGTTTTATGTTTGTCGTTGTATTTTGGTGCTATTTTTGGTTCAGGCTGCAAGTTCATTGGCCTGTGCCAGAAGAGGCTGGGTGAATGTGGATGTTGATAAAGTTGAATGTGAATCTTGCGGTGCAAATTTGAAGTTTGTTTCATCAGCTGGCTGGACTCCTGATGAAGGTGAATATAGTTGATGATTGGGTTAACTGAAGGTTTCTTCAATGTTTTCTCTATTTTATTTGTGTGAACATTCTCTAAGTTTTTTATATGATAGAGAAGACAAGGAAAAGTATTGAAAAATTTTCAACTACTTTTAGATGTTTGTTGACTTATATGTGTTTCGCAATTACAACCACGTTCAATCCCAAACATTTCAATAACAAATCTTTAAAAATCAAACCATTGTTGTACTACACAAATTTCAGATGTAGATATCCAATAATTAGTAAGAGTCTATATTCTGTCTCTGCAAAGTATTACTTTTTATGAAGTGTCTGAATAATTTCTTATTCTTTATTACTTTGTTAAATTCATAACATTATTGTTTCATATGTTCCATGCTTTTGAAGATTGATCCTATATGTTCAGCAAAGCTACTCAGTTACACAGACAAATCTATTTCAGAGAAAGTTGTTACCATGGGGTCTAAACCTCAGTTATAGAGACATGTCTTAAGGGGGTTAACTTGCCGTAGTGTATCTTTAACTTGGATTCTAAAATGCTTTGGGGTGTCAGACAAAGTATTCTAATTCTTTGCAGGCAGCTAGTTATGTTTTGCTCTTATGCACAACTTGAGTCTTTTTGGTGCTGCTGTAAGTTAACTTGGAGTCCTTTCCTGCTTTATCTTCTTAAAAAAAAATCTCAGAAATAACTTTTACCTGACCAGAGCTGCTACAATTAGCTGAAAGAGAGCAAAGGTACAGAAACATGATGTCCTATAGGAGTTCTAGTATGTAGTTCTCCCTTGATTTGCTGTTTCTGTCATATATGTCTGAGAATTTTCTCTAAATTAAGTTGTCTCTTGTCCGCTTAAATGCTGTCCTCCCCTCAAACCCCCTCCATATATTAAATATGGTGTTTTCCGAAATCTCTTGAACTTTACTGTTCAGGTTTGCCAACACTAGAAGCTCTGACAAACATAGAGCTCATTGAAGCTGCCTCTCAGCTGGAAATTTTATCTCTCTTTTGGTTGAAGTCTTTTATTAATGTATTTTTGTTGTAAACCTAAAAGTTTAATGACTTGAGAAATTTTTATCTAATGGGAACGTACTTGATGTAGAGGAGATTCATCTTTTTGTTAGCCGTTGGAACAATCTAATGTAGTTTATATACCTTCTAAGAGATAGGATATATAATGCTAAAGCATAACAACGTTTCTGATACTATGAATTCTTCCACACTTGTGAGGTTTTTGTAAAGTCTCAGAATAATAATTTTTTGTTACATTGAAGACTATGATGCTGGTCTGTTTACAGTTATTGGTGGAATTCTGTAAGTTTCACATCCAGATTGTATCGACCTTCTATTCTACTGATCTCAAATGAAAAATTGAGAGGGGAAAAGATGAAGCTTTTATAATTTACAGTTGGAAAATCCTCACCATTTTCAATATGTTTATTGCGATATTAACAAGAGACAATAAACAAGCTGCAATTGCTACTTTCTGTTCTGTTTCATTTATGTCTAGTTGCCGCCACTAGTTCGGCTTTGGTTGCTTTGTTCTGTCTGAGATGGAGTTTATCTGGCTGCTGTTGTTTGCTCATAGTTCCATACTTATTAATTTTTCTGTGGTAGCTGATGTCGCCGGAGAAGACTTTGCCAAGAGACTTGATGAAGGGCATAAACTTACCTGTCCATGGATAGGAAACTGCTGTGCTGAAAGTCTGGTGCAGTTCCCACCTACACCACCGTCAGCACTTATTGGTGGTTACAAGGATAGATGTGATGGACTGCTCCAGTTTCCATCCCTCCCTGTTGTGGCTGCATCTGCAATTGAGCAAATTCGGATTTCTAGGGGCCTAGAAATTGATCGTTTGCTGGCCCAGTCTCAGTTTGGACGCAGTGAATCTGGAATTAAGCTGGAAATTTCATTAGGAACTGAGAACTCGAGGGAAGATGCCTTCTTCATATACTCTCGTGTAATACATACATAGTCTCTTAAATTTTATTTGTTTCAGAACTTCTTTTGTGTATTTTGGCCTTGTCTAAATTTCCACCAAATCGCAGGCTCAGAAGCTGATAAGCCTTTGTGGATGGGAACCCAGGTGGCTCCCAAATGTTCAGGATTGTGAAGAGCATTCTGCTCAATCAGCTAGGAATGGATGCTCGATTGGTCCTTCAAAATATCATGCTCCTCCCCGTGATCCTAGCCGTGGAAAGAAAGCACTGTCCTCCTCCACAAAAAAGGATTTTGGTATGAATGAAGTTATAGGAACTAACTCAAAAGGGGTATCTAGGTCACCATTGTTGGATTGTAGCTTATGTGGTGCGACAGTAAGAATCTGGGACTTCCTAACTGTCTCACGTCCTGCTAGTGTTGTTCCTAATAGCAATGATGTTCCAGAAACTAGCAAGAAGATGGCATTGACCCGTGGAATAAGTGCAGCAAGTGGCATCAGTGGGTGGGTTGCTGCAGATGGTGTGGAGAAGGAGCAGGCCGAGGACCATGATGAAGCTGCAACTGATGAAGGAAAATCACTTTCGAATATTGGGGTGGATTTGAATCTTACCATATCAGCTGGATTGTCCTCTTCACGGTTGCACATGAATGTTGTGTCTGAACAGTACCAAGATGTGCATAGAGGAAGAGATTTATTGATTGGGCAGCCTTCCTGCAGTGAGGTTGGTGATCGTGCAGCTTCATATGAATCACGTGGTCCTAGTTCCCGCAAGAGGAACTTAGATGAAGGAGGAAGCACAGTTGACAGGCCACAATTATTGGCTCAACCAGCAGACAGTGTTGAAGGGACTGTCATAGACCGTGATGGTGATGAAGTTGATGATGGTGGACAGTACTCTGCTGGTCCTTCAAAACGTGCTCGGGACTTTGGTGCTGTTGAACCCCGTTGGTCGCCGTATGGAAAAGATTCTTCTGGTGCTGGTCCGAGCCGGTCATTTGGTTTTGACATAGGAATTGATGCTTATAAAGATGATTTTGACCAGGGACCTGAACAAGTAATTGGGAATCCATCGACAAGAGATTCAACACATGTTTCCTCCGTCATTGCAATGGACACAATTTGTCACAGTGCAGATAATGATTCAATGGAAAGCGTTGAAAACTATCCTGGAGATTTTGATGACATACATTTGCCTTCTACATCAACAATCAAGAACACGGATCCCAATGAGACATCAGAATTGAATTACAGCAATCAAGCTCAGCAGAGTACTTGCCCTGCTACAGTCAGAAGTGCCGGTGAAATTGGTGTTAGTAGTACAAACGAAGAAGAAGTAGTAAACACAGATACTGCTACTGCACTTGGGAGGGACGGCCCCAGCTTTGGAATTAGTGGAGGAAGTGTTGGAATGGGTGCCAGCCATGAAGCTGAAATTCATGGGACTGATGCTTCTATCTATAGAGCTGACAGCGTTGTTGGTGATGTAGAACCTATTGCTGAAATAACTGATAACCAGGGTCAAACTGGTGAATTTGCTCCAGATCCAGGGGTAATGGGTGATTTTGTCCCTGAAGAAATGGATAGAGAGGATCCTCATGGTGATAGTCAAGATTTGATGTCTCGATCAGTAGCAAGGGCAGATAGTGGTTCGAAAATTGTGGGTTCAACTAAGGCTGAATCTGTTGAAAGTGGCGAAAAGACCAGTAACATGCGGGCCACCTCCCGTGAGAACAGTCCCCATCCTTCACTTTCTTGCAATGCCATTCTGTGTTCTGGCTTTGAAGCATCCAAGGAAGAAGTAACTCAGACTGCCAAAGATCTGATGACTGATGACTGTGGATATGTGGAATCTGGCTATCAAGTTGCAAATGGGACAGGTAAGATGCTGCTCTTGATGAATGAGTTAAACTGCTGTTGTCTGGAACTATGATCCTATATAATGTTGAAAATGAAATTCATTGTCTTAAAATTTTAGCACAAGAAAGTTAAAAAATGTGAGTGTGTATGATGAGTTCTACTCTATGGATTCATTATGCTGTAATATGCTGTGCGGTCATGAGCTTATGCATCAGGCATTTAAATGTTGCATTATTAAAGTCTATCTGTGAATGTGCATTCACCTATATATTATCTGGCTATTTTTTTCTTTTATTATTCTTCTAATTAGATAGTAACTTTTGCAAATGAAATGTTGTTAGGCCCTCCCAATGGTGGAAGCAACTATGATGAAGCAGTTGAGTTTGATCCAATTAAGCAACACAATCATTTCTGTCCCTGGGTGAACGGAAATGTTGCAGCAGCAGGCTCTAGTAGCAGTAACGGCTCTGGTTCCAGTGCTGGTGCTATTGCACTTTGTGGTTGGCAGCTGACTTTAGATGCGCTGGATGCTTTTCAATCGCTAGGGCAGGTTCCAGTCCAAACAGTGGAGTCTGAATCTGCTGCTTCCATGTATAAGGTTTGTGAACACTCTATTTTCTTATAACTACTGGTACATTTGCAATTCTTTGTCTTGTCTTTGATTTCTTTTTTGCATTCATCCTCTGCTAAGACAATTGATGTTAGAAATTTGGCTTACATGTATAAGGTTTTTGAATAGTCTTATTTTCTTCTAACTGCTGTTATATTTGCATTCCTTTTTTTTATTTTTTGTGTTTGTGTGTGTGTGTCTTTGCCTTCTTTGTTGTATTCATCCTCTGCTAAGACAACTGATCTTAGAAATATGGTGAATATATAATACATATATCTTCCTTAATTTTACTTCTGAGCCAGCTGATTACCTGTAAAAGGAAAATAGGTAATCCCTCTGAGTGCCCTTCCATCAGAAAAATCCTTTAATTTTATTTTGACAACCTTTTTCATTACTCCCCTGGATTCAATTGTTTTGTTTTCTGATTATAAAAGAGGAGCTTCTTTTTGAGGACTGCTCTTTTTGAGGTTTTCTTTCATTATTGTCGTCACTTTCTTACTTGTTCTTATCATCATCGTTGTTGTCGTCTTCATCACAATCATCACTGTAATACTAATGTTGATACCGATAATAACTATAACAACACAACAATAACAATAATACTCAACCGACTTCTGTTTTATCCATTACCAACTTCTTCAAGATTTCCCTACAGTTGACGAAACTATCTAAAACGCCTATATCTTTTACATTATTTGAATGATTTTATATTTCTGCTTTGTGTTGAAAAGCGTAGCTGTTAACATGTCTGAGATTTCTATTATCTTTCAGCAATCTCTTAGCCTTTTTGAATTTGTATTATACCATGACAACTTTAAAGCACAGGACCTGGCATTGCTTTGCTTGCAGGATGATCACCATGCTCCTGGTCGGAAGCTCTTGGCTCGCCACTCTTTCAACAAAAGCCGTGGGAAGAACTGAATATGAAATTCTATATAGAGATGTGGCGTCTGGTACTTTTTCCATTTCTCTTGCGATGATTTTTCTGGAATAAGTAATTTTATCATGTGTGCACCCTCTGGACTACAGCAAATCAAAGTTCTTATGTGTCTGTCAACTTGCTTAAAGAACGTTAGATGATCAGTGTCCCAGCTTCTATTTTCAAGTTGAGGTTGATTGATTTAGTTAGGAGCTCTGTTGTGGGCCTATATTCATGTATTATCTTACATTTTGCCTATGAACCATATTTCATGGCAGCCATTGGGATGTAAATTAGTTATTCTTCAAAGAAAATAAATAGATATTTCAAAACTTTGTCATGTATATTATGCAACTGACCATGATGTTTGAATTTCATTGCTTGCAGTTATTGAAATTCATCGGAAGCTTAATGGCGCCTTGGAAGTCATTTGTTGCCTTTGTTATATTGAAGTTCCATTAGCTGTAATATCAATGAAGATACTAGAGATTCTCTGATTTTTTATGTTTCCCTAAGTACTATGTTTCCTTTATTTTGGAGCCAGTAGCAATAACGCCTTCCTTGCATGTAATGAGAGGCTTGTTTAGACATAATAGTCTGTTTTGTTGGAGACAATCTTAGTGTGTTTCAGAAGTTTTCTGACTGTAATTCTAAAACTAAGATTGCTTGTTTCAGACGTATATTGGCACACATATTAAGCCATTCCTCTCATTTGTTGTTCTCTTCTTATTTTGCGACTTTCGGTATGGTCTTGTAGCTTCGATTTTTGTTGTTAACTTCAGACCTTTTAGATGCATGCTGTCCGCAGCCTATGAAATGCGCTTGAATTTCTTGGCACAGAATGAATTCTGGAGCCTGCTTTGTTAGAAACAAAGTGAAAGTAATTAGATTTGAGAAGAATGGACCTGTAAGTTTGTATTATTCCTTGTTTTGATCTGACTGATGGTACAAAAGAGGAAGTAGTGTCCCGGCGGCGAAGAACTGAATGGCTTCTTTTTCTGATCTTTTCTTTTCTTTCTTCCGACTTGAAAAAACAGAGAAATCCGTACTGTACCTAAACAGAAAAATGCATGATTGTACAAGATTTGTATTGAAAAGTATGTGTGTACAAAAAACCAAGGGTTAGTGCATGCTAAAAGATAAATCCAGTAGAAATTTAATGGTGAATACTAAAAGATATAGTGCATTTATGTAGGGGAACAAATGAATTGATTTTTGGTGAGTTGTTGGAAGTTAATCAGTTGGTATATTTCAATCTTGAAACCATATAATTTTGGGATTTTTTCAATTTGTTGGGATTTTTTCAATTTGCTTATTCTCCTAGAGTTTTATAAAGTAATGATAAATTGTAAGTGAAATATATTAAAATTCTACATATTATTATAGATTTTTGATATCTCAAAATGAATGCATATTTAGAAAATTTTAGACAAAAGGCTACGAAATAGAAATATATATAATGATCCCATGTGTTTTTTCTACACAAATAACGTCTGCTTGTACCATCAGAATGGAGTTGTTTAATGTTCTTTAAAAAAAAGATGAAATAATTTAATATTTTTGTTGAATTAGAAGTTAGATGATGCCTTTGGTCCTAAAAAGAAGTAGAAACTTAAAGCATTATATGGTAACTCACAAATGTATTTTAGACATAAAATTTTTCAATAATCATATGAATAAAGGAAGATAATTTTATTGTTACATTAGCCAAACGATTGTTACTTTTCTAAAGGTAAAGAAGTTTGAATGGAGTATTTGAAAGTTTTAATAGTATATGGGAGTATTTGACACATACCCCATAATACAAGGAGGTAATATGGATTTAATCCAAAAAACAAAATATCTAATTAATAAAAATTGTTCCAATGGTAATTTTTAGTGAAAAAGATTATTCTATCGCAAGTTTACAACCTTTCAAATGAATTCTCTCTTTTCTAAAATTTTTTAATTTTTCCTATCTTTCTAAAATTCTCACTTTTTCTATCGCACTAAAGTGTTTCTTGGTATAGAATATAAATTGCAGCTAAAAAAAAAAAACACAAGAATTTAATTGATACAAAATTCATATATGTAGCATATAGTAATTAATAATAAAGTCCCAATTATTGACTACTTACATATACACTCTTTTCAAATTTGAATCAGTAAAGTCCACTGATTTGAAGTCCAGTGACATTAAGTTTCTCCTATTATATGGGATTTATTTCTAATATATGTGAGGTTTTGTATTTTCTCTATCATGTGGAAGTTTCCTTATTATGTAGGGGTCTTGTGTTTGACCTGAATAAAAATTTTTATGTGCACCTTATATATACTTCTTAATTGTAGTCTCTTGGAATTTGTACTTCCTTATTTTTTGATTTGATATTTATATTTTATTAATTATTATAAATATAATTTTTTTTATTTGATAATTGAATCTGTAGAGTATATACTTGTTATAAAGATAATTTTTAAATTAAAAAAAAAAAATTAACCAATGAACAGAAAAATCAAAATTAATCAAATTTCTCTCTTCATCCGGTCAACGATAGCAAATATCGAAGGTTCTGGAATTCGGGTATTGCTGTGATAAATTATTTTGACTTTAACGTTGGATAGGGCTTTTTTCTACCCATAAATATTTTATTTAAACAACAAAAGCAAAAACCACTCGCCATAAACCTCGCCCCGACGAACTCAAAGTCTAAAATTGTAGTGTCTTTGATAAGCGTTCAGTCTGACAATGGATCCTCAGCCGGAGCCTGTTAGCTACATCTGTGGAGGTAACAATAGTATCAACATCTCTTAGTGCTTCCCCATATTCATGATTATGTTTATTTGTTGTAATTTTTTGTTTGTCTTTGTGCGTGTTTTTTGGGTTTTCTATATTTCTCATAGATGATTAATTTGAACGAAAAATTGAATTGTGAGGCTTGCAGATTGTGGGCAAGAGAACACGCTGAAACCAGGGGATGTGATTCAGTGCCGTGAGTGCGGTTATCGTATTCTGTACAAGAAACGTACCCGCAGAAGTAATTACTCTTGCTGGACCCATTTTCCTTTTCCCTCTTTTCTTGTTTTTAGCCTGCTGTTTGTTGCTGTTTTGGGTGTTTAAAATATATCTTGATTTATTGATTTTGTTTTATGGTTCATGGTGGAGACTAGAGAGCAAATTTATGCGTCTTATGAATGGCAAATTCTACTGATGTAAACATTGCATTTATTGGAATAAAGTATGGGTGTTTATGTGGTAATGATCATTACAGAAGATTTTGTTTTGTTAGGTGTGGTAAAGGCTCTGGAAAGTCGTATTGTGCTTTCGTGGGATAAAAAATCTGTAATTTACCCTTTTGACTGTTGATAGACCATCCCTTTTCTGTTCACAGCACTATAGGTTTTATGGATGATTAGATTCATGATTTACATGGTTAGACTGTTGTATGCTTTGAGGTGGCTTATGATTATTCGTAATAATGCAAATTCACCAAACAAATGTTTTGCTTTCTAAATAGAGCTGCTGTGCTCTTAACTTCGCATAGTTCAGTATAATGATAACATATTAGCCAGCTAGTATTCCCAGAAAAATTCTCTATTATCTGATTGCCGCTCGACATCTATGGAAAGGATTATGAATAAAAGAAAAGCTCCTTATTGTATCTGAAGTGATGGCTTACAACTTACCATGGGGTTATTTTACCATTGAGTTAAAAGGGCTTATTCAAATTAATTCAATGATGGGTTGGCAGTAGAAGACCTTGATTTGAGCTAAACTGGTAAATGCATTGGTGTTAAAATCACTCCACTTTAGTACCCTCACTGAGTCACTATTTGGTGTTTTTACACCTGCTACATAAGACTTTGGCTTTTTTATTTTTTTTGGGGAAGTTTTTTTTTTTGGGGGGGGGG
>JACGDI010005265.1:57423-96798 GCA_014898725.1 Jacaranda copaia | reverse complement strand
GCTTTTTTGGTAGGAGGGGAAGGGAAAGAGAGGATAAAAGAACACTCCTAAGGTAGAGTTTTCAGTCCTTGTGATGTGTTAGATGAATTGAATATAGAAGATCGCATAAGCTCGTTTGTTTTTGTTATAGATAACTCAAATTAGCATAATGTAAGAGATAAAATGGTAGGATCATGAAATTTTGTTTGCACATATTAACAATCGCAAATTGGAATCATTCCTGTCCTCGCGTTGCCACCATCGTGGTAGCAAATGGACCCTAGGTATGCTTCAACGTTTTTTAATTCAAGGCACAAAGTTATCTGGTTTTAATTGATTGTTAAAATTTTTCTCAACTGTCTTGTGCATTTCCTACTTGGTAACATCTGTTTGTTTTGAATTCCCCTGTGCAGTTGTTCAGTATGAAGCTCGTTAAGGCTACTTCAAAGTCCATAGAGTGGGAGTGGCATCATGCAGCTCTCTCCCTGCTCAGTTTTATATGATGTCTGCCATCCTGAGAATTGTTGATCTGTGGGGACATTGTGTTATGGTGTTCTATGTTTGTTATGTGATTGTGTCTCTAATCTGTGTTGACGTCATTAGCCTGGTGATTCTGCTATAAACAGTTGTCTATTTATCTGTGCTTGTGGATGAACTGTTTTAACTCTTGAAATATTTTTAGTAAAACTTTTGCAGTGTATTCAGCAAAAGCTGCCTTGGAATAGTTAGCGTTGGGTCTTGATCGTTTTCAGCCCCTGTTCCAACTATAAGCAATTGAAGGTGTTGAGGACTCAAGGGTGTTTAAATCACATTTTGATGCAGATGTACTATTCTATAGTTGGGGCTTGTTTGGTTTAGATTACCTACCTAATTAAATCAAAAGAATTCGGTGTGTTATGCATGCAATAGTTTGGTTAACTTGAAAAGGACTTAGTAAAGAAAGTTAAACTTAAATATTTTTATTGATTGATCCAAAGTGTTTGCAAGTTAAGAATTTGTTGGTTTTACAAAAATTTAGAATTTTCCTGTCTAATTTAATCCAAGAAATACTAAGGAGAATTCAAATTTTCTAATTGTCGAGAATTATAGGGGGTGGCAGATCAAAGACTCAATAATTTGTGCGGTTTAAATGTTGACAAATTGAGAAAGTTGTACTTGTGGTGGCGGTAGGAATCATTACAATCATCAAAATACTTGAGAATATCAGTTTCAGTGAATTAAGACTTATAACATAATGAATATGAGTTACTATTTATATTGTAATAGCTAATACGATATCTTTTAAAAAATATATTGCGAATGTTATGGGCCTTGCGGGATAAATTAAAATGATAAATTTTTTGAATGGGCCTATTGCTTAGAGGCCTTCAAAAAAATCCCGCCTGATATAACGGGGACTAGTTGAGATTAGATTATTTTAAAGTACGAATTTCACGTGCCGCAATTTATGATTTTTATTTTACACTATCAATCTTCATTCTCTTTTCTTAATTTAGGTGTGAAAATAAATCAAGTCAAGTTTGAATATAGCAAATTCAAATTTAGCTTGTTGAATAGATGAAATTTTGGGTGGCCTTATTGAGTTTGATTTAATAAGGTTTGTCATAAGTTAGCAAAAGAATTTGATTCGTATAAGTTCAAATGAACTCGAACTCGTATAGGTTTGGATTAGTTTGAGTTTATTTAGGTTCAAAATAAAATTTATAATGATAAATTTTTCAAAAAATTTTATTTTTTTCTTAAAAATAACAAACAAATTATTATTATTATGGACCTTATTATATATAATTATGTATACAAAATATAAAAAAGCTTGTTTCGGTTCGTGAGTTTTTTGAGCCAAATATTATCGAGTTTGGCTCGACTTGTTTAGCTAACGAGTTTGAATTGTTCGCGAATTGTTTCATCTCATTTACAACCCTATTTTTCATTTTCCGAACTTTATAATTTGTCATTATCGTTAATGCCATTGCATTTCTTCGTAATGTTTATCTTTTCTTTTCTTTTTCTTTTTAATTTATTTGGTATCTTTTTTCACTCAGCATCACCAATAAAATGAAAACAACAAAAGCCTATTTCAAAGAATTTGAAAAAAGGTTAAAAATAAAAAAGAAAAAGAAACATCACCAATGAAATATATTCTTCCACATAACTTCTCAATTAAATGGAAACAATGAGTAAATAATTATTTTCAAATTCAATATTTAAAATTGTTAAATAATTTATTTAAAATGTCTGTTGATAAATTCTACAATTTGAAATAATTTGACTTTATACCATAACAAATTGGGCATTAAATGCTAACAGTTTAATTATAACCTTATTAGAAGCACATTGAGGCTTCATGTGAAAATATTGTTTTCTATAAGGCTTATTAGCTTAATTATTTCTGCGCTAACACTTAGAATTAACAGTCAAGTTTTTCCATTGTGTTTTGTTTTCATTATTTATTTTTGTACCTTAATAATAAAACAGAAATATGAATTTATAGTTTCAATTGCCATTTTTTAAATAGAGCAAAGAATAGTGATTTGGATCCTCTATCGTCACGCTGGTTCTACCTTTAGTTAAGAAAGGCGATTGCCTTGGGCCTTTAAATTTTTAATATTTTTTTCTATATTTTAGGGCTTGCTTTCTTGCATTTTGGACATTTTGTAGAAAATTTTTTTGGGGAATAAGTTTTCGGGAGAAAATTTGAAGAACATGCCAAGTGTTTTTTATTGTTTTGAGAAAATATGAAAAATGATTTGAGAATGAATTGTTTGTTTCTCTATGTTTTAGAAGTAGATAAACTTTACTGTTGATGTCAAATTAGTTATTTTTTTATTTGGTTTGTAGGGTGAAAGTAATTTTTTTTTTATGTGATATATTATATATGTATGTGTATTTATAGTTGGATGATGTATATGTAAATATATATAATAATTGATATATTGTTGTAATAAAATGATGTGTAATTAATTCAAGTGGTGCTTTATTTTAAAATTTATATTTTTATGAATTTATTAATACATATTAATTATTTATGAAATTATAATTATATCTTAATTATAAAAAAATTAGTTAATATCATAATTATTGATATCAATTTATAGAAAAAATTAATTATTGTACATTAATTATAAAATAATTATTATTTATTCTTAAAATATAATTATTTAACTATTTATTATTTACAATTTATATAGAAATAAAACTTAGTTATTTATTTAAATAAAATAAAAAATATATACAAATATATAAAAGAATTAATAATGATTCATTAGATTAAAAAAATAAATAATTTTATATCTTATGGAACTAAATCACAAATTATTTATTAAACAAATAATCATAATATTTAATTATACATGAAATATAAAATATAATTAATATATACACAACAAGTTATTTAAATAATTAAATTAATTAATTAATAAGTTAATTATTTACTTTAACTCATTATTTAATTAATATATTATTTGATAAATAAATTACTTAGTAAAAATCAAAATTTTTTTACTTAATTTTAATTAATTTCACGATAATTATTTTAATTATATTAATATTAATTTATTAAACTTAATAGATTATTAAATTAATATGACACTATAATTAATTTTTTATAATAATTTAAAATAAATGTGAATATTAATATTTAATGAAGATTATTTTTTTTGAATAATTTATTTTTATATCAAAGTAAAGCATCTTAAATTATTTATTAAATGAATAAATATAATATTTAATTAATTCATCAAATATTAGATAAAACTAATATATTATTTAATTAATTTAATATGTTATTTAGTATAAATTATTTATTAAATTTAATTAAATTTCTCAAACTATTAGTTTAATTAAATTTGTAAGCATAAGTTTTAGAATTTTTTAAGTAGCAAATTTTTAATATTTTCATATATGTAAACATATGTGTGTATATATGTATATATAAGTAAAGTGAGAGAATAATAAATAAATGAGTGATGTGAAATATAGAGTGAGAAAATGAGGGGGTAAGTGCACATTTTAGAGTATAGGATTTTTTGGGGTAAATTATGAGGGATTTTTTGGGTAAAAAATTGTAGTATTTTGGGAAAAAGATTGGGAAATGTGCATGCATTTTGAAATTATTTTGAGAGTTGAAAAATATTTTCTCAAAATGTAGGAGAATAAGTTCTTAGGCTTCGAAGATAAACATATAGGGCCTATTATCTATATCTATATATATATTCACATTATAGGCCTAAAAAAAATTATGTTTCTATTTTAGAAGCATCATATATATGTTTTCTTTTTCAAGCAAGTTAGGTCTAGAAAAAAGTATAAGACCTTTAATTTGAAGGCCTTATTAATTAAACTTACAATAAATAATTAATTAAAAATAAAAATTTAAATTTCATTACTTTTGATTTTCCTAAATCTCCACTATTCTTTTTCAATACTGATCATTAAATAATATTAACGTTAATTTTCTTTTACTATAAATCAAGGTTTTATTTTTTAAATTTATTTATTTTTTTCAAAATAAATTTTTGAAAATTGAAACTAATAAAATTTGTTAATATCTTAAAAAGGATAAAATGGGCTAACCATGTTATCAATTGAAAAAGAAAGTTAGACGAAATTAATTATAAAATATAATTAATAATTTTGCATCTTAAAAAAAATTAAAGAATAAAATTTAGATAATAATATTTTATTTGAGAATTTTTTTTTTCATGTAATACGAAATGATACTAAAAAGAAATGTATATTAAAAAATTAATTTTTTATTATATATTAAAAGTCTTATTTTTATGTTGCATTTTAAACATCCAATTTTATTGTTATGGCCTTGTCAATAATTGTATGGGACCAATCATCAACTAATAATGAAAGGAGGTTGGCTACAAAAGTTAAATTATGTGGCCCATAGGCACTATATTTTAACCTATTATTTTGTTGCAGAAAGACAAGCAGCTAATTAATTATGTGTTGCAATACATTTATGTCAATGAATTTAAATGTTAGAGCAGCCAACATTAATATCTATGAATCCTTAAAAACTTGAAATTATTAGAGAAACACCCCCTTTAAATTAGATAAATTATTAAGAACATTTTTATTTAGAACAGTGTAAGAAAAAAAAAGAAAAAGAGAGGAAAGAATAGGGTTTACCGAAAAATTAAAAAAGAATACTAAAAAATTCTGGATGACCGCGTCAACTTTTTTTTTTTAAGTATCTAAAACCTTGATGAAGAAATTGGATAAATGACATGTACTGAGAGGGTTTATATACAAATATATATACATATATTATTTCAAAAGTGGGAGGGGATGTAAAATCATTAATTATATTATTTTTTAGGAGAGGTTTTTGTAATAAATCATTTTTTTTTTCTTATTAATGTTTGGATATGCAAAGCTTAAGGTAAATACATATTTACTCTAAACATATGCGCTCGCGCGCACACAAAATACTACTCTAGTTATAAATAAAGATCATACAATGTGAAAGTTAACACACAAAAAAATATTTATTAAGTAATTAACAATAATTTTATTTTGTTAAAGAAAGCAATATAGAGATAATTGCTATATAATGATTGGAGATTATTTTTATTGTCATCGAATTGAACATCATGACTAATTACTGGTTGTAACAATTTATTTATAATTTCATAGCTGTCAAACATGCGAAATTCATTATTATAAGAGTTCTTATGATTTCATGCATACAGTTAGTTAATTATAAAATTGAGATTATTACTAATATTTTTATGCTAATTTAGGTTTTTCTTTCTTTCTGCTGTCGCTTTTCTTTAGTTTGTTTTCAAGCAGAGTAGGGGGAGGACGATAGTTCATGAGTTTCATAGCATGAGCGTAGGTTGTGTCAATGTTAGACCGTCGGGATCAAAATTATAACGTGTAACCAAATTGTCTTTTGGTTTATTGACCACGTAAAGTCAGCGCTTGTGTTGAAAAAAAGAGTGCCTGGATACTTTTTTTGACTATAGAAATTAGTGTTTATAGTAGTTAGATTTTGGTGGATTTAAACCCACTTGAATTATGAAATCCATCTTATGTGAACTTAGTTGGGTAGGTTCAGTGATCCTTTTTATATAATTAGTTTGGTCTTTTGTCGCACTTTTTATTTTTATTTGTTATATTCTTAGAATTTTAATTTGACATGTCAATATAGTTACATAATTATATATTACCGACCAGCTTTTCACCAAATTAAATTAGCAGAAAGTGAATACAAGATCAAATCTAATAGATATATAAAGTAAATACTGTTCAATCTTATTTTAAGAAAGTTTATTATGTGGCAATGATGTTGATAAGTTGCTTTTAGTCCTTTTCGCCATTTAAACTTATTTTCATATATATATATATATATATATATTTGCTATAAAGATGAGTTATTTTACTATTAATATAAAATATTATATCAATTAATTTGTTTGTGACTCTATAGCCAAAGTTGTTTATATGTAATCTTTTACATTAATATATATATATATATATATATATTATAAATAATGATATTTGTTAGGTCTCCTTTAATTATGATTGATATGACCTCACTTTAGGTTAAAAATACTATTTTGTTACATCAGTTTTTCTTCATTCAGTTTTTTTTTTTTTTTTTTAAGTTAAATTTTATCCCATTTAGCTATACTAATGTACTGCATCTATCTTTAAAAAAAAAATAAATACTTTTTCTGATATGTAAATAATATATATTTGATTATAGATACTAAAGATTTTATTTTATTATTCTAAAAATTGTTTTCCTTTAATGTATATTTTTTTTTAGGTAAAATATGAAGATTTTTAGGGAATGGTATAACTCCAAAAACATTTGAGTTGATGATCATAAGCCTCATCCACATAAAATATTATTACATATTACTTAATTTCAATTATCAAATTGTTTGTAATTAAATTTGTGTTAGTTTTTTTTAAATAAGTGTTATTTTTTAATATTTGTAATATTATAAAAAATGTAAATATCTAATTATAATAAAATTTAAAATTTAAAATTATTGCCTGGTGCAATGCACTGGTTAATTAAAAGTCAATATATATAAAGTAAAATGATATTTAACTTTATTTTAAGAATGTTTATTATGTGGCAATGATGTAGATATGTTACTTTTACCCCTTTTTGCCATCTTAATAATTTCCATGTAATATTTGTTATAAAAATGAGTTATTTTATAATTAGTAGGTCAACACCATATATATTGCTTGATTTTTTAGTAACTTGATATTCAATGATGGTAAGTACTCAATATATATATGATATTTCATATTATTTTTTTTATTTTAATCTCTCTCTCTCTCTATATATATATATATATGTATGTGTATATATTAGTTTATGTATGTAAAAGTTTTTTCAATTCATTTTTTAAAAGCAATTATATTACTTTTCATATGTTTAACATTTACACTTCTGTAAATTCAATCATAATTTACATATAAACTAGCTATACGTATATTATTGGTCTGAAATAGTTTATAAATCACGTTATTAAGGTAACATATTTATTTCAAATAAAGTAAAATGATGGTTAATTTATTTTAAAAATTATAATTTCAAAATTGCATATGTTAAGAAATTTTAAAATTTTACCAAGTATGATATAGCCGTTGTTGCCTTTGGTCATCTAACAAAAACTGTTAAGTTATTATATAATTGCTAATTGGAGTACACAAATTTAGCTATTGACATATTTATCCTGAATATTTAAATTTTTATTTAATAAATTTAGGCATTGAGTTTGAAAAGTAGTTTTGACATTTTTCATATTTAGAAATGGTAAGATTTTCTATATCTCTCTCTATGTTTGGTCCGAATATTTTTACCTTAATTTAATATTTTCCTAAATTATATTTTACTCCATAATTTGTTGTTTTGATTAAGTTAAGTTCCTTAATCTAAGTTCATAATTCCAATAAGTAATATATACTAAAAATAACCAAACATGAAATACACTAATAATCAAAGGTACACAAATAATTTTTTTCCCATTCACCTCTAATAAGATCATTTGTTTGGTGAGTCAAATTCTATTTTTTTTATAGTACATATATTTTAAAATTTCAATATGATTTACTAATATTAATAAATTTTATGTTTATGAGCCAAGTTAATTTACAAAAGGAATTCAAAGTCTCAATTTTGTAATAAATTAAAATTATACATTTATTTTGCTCTTTTGATCAATTTTTTTCACTTTTTTCATATTATGGACTTTCTTTAACCCGTGATTTATTTAACTTTTTTATTATTTTATTAGTTCTATGTACCAAGAACATTGCATTAATTCACGTAATTATGAAATTTGAAAAGTGGTTTTTGTGCAATTTAATAATAATTACAAAGGGCCCATAAAAGCTTACTTTTTTCTTATATTCGTTTTAATTGATTTTATTCGTTTAAAGAATGATATATAATTTTATATTTTATATAGAGTGCACAATAAGTATAGTAAAATATTTATAAAAAAATAATTATTTTTTTCTTATTTCAATACTTATTACAAAATAATATCTAAACTATTATTAAATTAAATATAATAAAATTTAAAATTTAAAATTATTGTCCCGGATTAAAAGCTAGTAAACACGTATGTAATTTGCAAGCACGCTCTAGCTTTTCTACAAATATTTATTAAATATGCATTAATTGTACATAACACATCAGTCTAAAGATGAAAAACTAATTAATAAAATCAGGTCTGGAAGGTGGCAACCTCAATCCCTTTGTTAGCGTGGGCAACCGGTGCATCATATTTGCCGAAAAGCCTGTAAGACGAGATAAGTGAGAGACCCACATAGCAAAGGGTTACGATGAATGTTATTGCTATAGACGCCGTGGCCTTCCGGCAGAAACCGCCGAATGCTCCGCAAGTCCGGCTCCACGTTATGGCCGCGTCGCCTTTGTACGCCAAGTACACCACCTCCGTTGATATTGCTCCGGCCGCTAGTATAATGTATGTTAGCAACTGCATCATATATTAAAACAGAAAAAAAAAAATGATTAAAAATAGCCAATTAATTATGAATATGATATTGGAGAAAGGCTGAAAATAAATATTTCTTGGATTGTGCATTTATAAAATGAACATGTACGGTGCTGCAAAATAAATAGAATGACTCAAAATTAAGTTTTTTCATACTTACTAATACATAAGCAAACGAAATGGCGAAAAACAATCAAGTTTCTGAAAATTAAGTTTTCAATTCCATTTGTTAACTCATGTGTTAGGTTAGTTGTTTTGTTTGATAATTTTGCAAAGCCCGACTTGAAATTTGAAGAACAACTAACATTAAATTTAACACATAGAAAATGACTGATAAGCTTTTATAAAAATTCTCGTAAGAATGAAATTTCATTCTACATATGCTAAATCATGAATTAGTAACTGCATCCATTTTGTTTATTAAATCCTAACTTTGTCAAAATTTTCTTTTTTGGAACGAAATAGGATCAAAATCAAATCTTATTCTATAATATTTATATGGAGTTCCTTTTAAGAAAGTTAGTTGATCCATAATTTATGTTTCATCCTCCGTTTCCTTCTCATTTGTTTCAACTAATCTATCAATCAGTTCTGCTTCTTTCTTTTTCCTTTGATTCTTTTTCAATTAAGATGTATAGATCCCGTTCATAGATTAATAAAAAAATGCAAACAAACTATTTGCCTACTTCTAGAGTTAAATTTTCTAAGTTTTGTGTATGCAGGGGGTGTAATTACTATGTTGTTTGCTATTGTTAGTTGGGCTTCGAAACCTCTATATGCAACCAAAATTTATGATCTAACTTTTGTTAATATCAATCTTTACTGTTGTAATGAAATTTATTCATTACACTTTTGGGTCGTTCATTGAAATTTCTATTTCATTTGTTATTCCAACCTAGAAAACAAGAAGTATTCTTACAATACCATAATGCTTGTTAGTTACCGTGTGTAATTTATTGCTAGAAACTTGTCAAAGCAAGATTACAATTACAGAACTCTATATTGATCTTTGAAGCTTTTAAACACAATTTGAACTTCAAGAAGAACTTGAACTAAGTACATGTAACCACCAATAGGTTCATCTTTTAAACCTAATTAATTAGAATGGACTCAATTCTTGTCTACTTGTAAATGTAAACAAACCTGGTCCAAGATAAAGAACGTCCAAGCCCGGGACATGGTGGATGGCCGGGGCACGGCTGCCACAATGGCCGACAGAAGGGAATAACCAGCACAAACGCCACTCGCATGCACTAAATATCTACAAATTAAACAATGTATATACATCAGCAGGAGACTTCCAAAGAATTAAATTTCCACTTGAAAGGCAGCAAAAAATTTATACAGATAGTGAAATCTGCAATATATGTGGTATTACCTGAAGGCTCCCAGGTCGGCATATGACAAGGAGCCGTAGTCGTTGGTCTGGGAATCCTTGAGCATGATAACAAGCGCCACCACGCAGAGGGCCGTCGGCAGGACGCGCAGCAGCGTCTCCGCCGTGCGCAGGGCGGGGCTTAGGCTTTCGTCCTGCACATCTCCGCCCATCTCCACCGCAGGAATTGCACGTCCTTTCTCCATCACGGAAATGAAATGTATTGATGTTTAATTTGTAGAGAAGAGAAGTGAGTTTGACGAAAGTGGGAGTAGAACCAAATTGCTCCAACAACTCTATTTATTAATGGACTTAGGTAGGGTTTGGTAATGGTGAAATAAATGCCATTAAAGTAAGCCACACTTTCCCATTCAATGGCTCATAACTCTTGATCGCTGTCTCTCTTCATTACTCAAGCTGCTAATAAATAATAATAATAATAATAATAATAATAATAGAGCGTGCTGTAAATTTATTTATAAAAGTGCAAGAAAGTTTTGGAAATATTCAATTTTTAATTTTAATCTAATAATTATAAAACTTTATAAGAACAGTGGAAATTTTTAAATGAAACCTTGCTTGTTTTAATCAGCAAAATTTACATATTTTAAACAAAAATATTCATATATATGCTGCTTGTGTATCTATAAAAAAGATAAATTTCCATTACGAAAAATTACGAAGAATTAACTTTGTAGCAATGATTTACAAATTTTTATTGCAAATATATTTTTTTTAAATAACAAGCAACAAAAAATTTTAACTATCAATGCATATCATTATATTGTTCATTGAAGCGTAACACATTAATTAAACATTATCTATAAGAAAATTAATATTAAAATAATTAGCTATAAAGTAATCGTAACAAGAGAAAGCATCTGTTTTGAATTTGGCTTGTTCAATTTTATAATTGATGCTAAGAATTTTTTCAATTAGCTATGGATTAATTGTAATTGATGTCATGATTTTTTATCGTAGTAAATTTTATTAAATGATCTGATTAAAAATTTGTTTCAGCAATTTGAAAATTATAAACAAAATTATGATTTGAGGATACGATAATGGCTAAGTCTCATTAAAATTTCATTAATAAAAGACATGCACAAAGATTGATATATAGATTTTTTATGAGCATCAAATCATTATTACTTATCCATATCTCATTGGGTTACAGCCAACAGCTAGGTTCTATTGTTGGTACGTACAACCAAAAGTGTGCATATATACACACACACATATGGTGATATATTTGTATCGTTGCAAGAAAATCCGAATCAATTAGCAACATACTCAATATGAGTAAATACTATGAACACTGAGTTAAGGATATGCACACGGTTGATTTAAGACTAAGAGGGTGGTTGATTTAGCTTATTTATCTTATAAACTTTTATATTTTATAAAATATTTTTGAAACTTATAAAATATTAGATTTTTTTTTTTTAAATAAGTTCTTAAAGTGTTTGTATAAAATAAAATTTTGGAGCTTATAAAATATTTGTAATGGCAATTTTGTAATTAATATGCTTAAAATCAAGACAATTTGTTAAAATTATAAACATAAGATAGGAATTCCTAATTTTTCTAAAAAGAGTTTATAATCTACTAATATCCTATTTTAGAAGCTTATAAATTCTATTTTAAAAAAAAATACCAAACATTTTTTGACATCCTATAAGTTCTCAAACGTTTTAATTATAAGATATTTTGAAGTGCTTATAAGTATTAACTCGTCCAAACACCCTCTAATGCATATTGATGCAGAATCAATAGATAACCACTGTAATTTTTAGTATTGAATTTCTAAAAATTCAATGTTCTGATATGCATTTAGGCGGAAATTATAACATTATGTAATTAGGACAATTCAAATTCTCTATATTAATTTTATGTATATTTATAAAGTTGAATATAATATATGATAAAATATAAACTAAAATGGAGAACTAAAAATGTAATTAAAATAAATAGTTCCCCCACTTTTTCCCCAATTGTGGGGTAAGGGGTTTGTTTGAAAAACGTGGCAGATGCATGTACAGTGTAGTGATAATGGTTATGGACTATGGAGTGTGTAAGTAAATGGGGTAGAAGTGGACATGGATGTGACTGAAGAAGCCGATTCCCTAAAGGCATTGTTCCAACACCAATTAATGCCTACAATGGAGAAAGTGGAACACTAATTAACGCCAATAATGGAGATAGCCGCTGTCAGCTGACTCAATATGGGATTGGGATTATTTTTAGGGGTATTCACGATTCGAGTGGATTTCAATATAAAAAAAAATTCAGTCCAAAATAATTGAATTTAATTGAATTTTATGAAATTGGATCTTCAAATTTAAACTAAATCAATTCAATTTGTGATGGGTAGGCACGGATTTCCATTTGTTTTTTTTCTCCTTATTTTTTATATAAAAATTATATACTAATTAAATTTTAAAATTTCAATTTTATCAACCAAATAATAGAAATCTAAATCCATATCAAGAAGACAAAAATAAATTCATCAACCTTCAATATATATCAAGGAGACTACTGACTAGAGCCGAAAAAGTGAAGAAAAATAAAAAAATAAATTATTTTTTAATTTTCAATTGAGTTAGTCAAGTCGGGTTAGTTTGGATATGCAAAAATAAAATTAGAGTCCAAATCAATTGTTAATTAGTTTTGATAAGGTTTTACCCAAATGGACCCAATTACACCATCTAACCTAAACCAGTTAGGTTGGTTTTATTTAGGTTGTCGAGTTTATTGGGTAAATTCGATCCAACAAATATTAGTAACTATATATTTTTATGTCTTGGATTCGTTGAATTTTTGAAAATTGTTTGCATCTGATGGGGGTGTGAACTGTTTAGGAGGGTATTGGGCTAAATCTCGTCTAGTTGGCCAAGTAGTTGGTCGAATAGAAGTGTTTGAGTATATAACGGGGTTGAGTTCTGTAATCAATAGCAAATGTCAGGCTCGCTGAGGGGCCCTTAGCTAAGGTACTTTGACTCTCAAGTTAGTATAATTGACTAGAAAATAGAGTAGCAGAGTGAGGGCTTTATACTAATGAATGGTATACCTCGTTGAAGGTTGATAATGAGGTATTTATAGCCTTCATGGTGTGGATGATGTATCTATGATGCCCTCGTTGCACAGGAAGGGCCTTTGTCCTTATTTGAGGGCTTTTAAGTCTTCTCCAGCTTGTGTACTATTCCAGGTGGCATTGCTTCTAGCTACCTAAGATAAGGTAGTACATTGGAGGCGCGCACTAACCTGGGGTAGTTGAAAAGGTGGTACTAGTAGTGGTATGCACCATTAATACGAAGGCATGACATTTGGCAAAGCATTCAATGAGGCTGAGAGGTTATCGCCTTGGTTAGACCTCCTGGGTTGAGATAAATATTTCTGTGAGACATCTCTTCAGTTCTGGTCAACAAGGTGTAACTTTGGTCAACAAGGTGTAACTCTGTTGTACTCAGTCTCTTTGGTTGAATGTTGAACAATGCATTCCTAATGGTGATCAACCATAACTTAATCGACAAGGCGAATGCTGCTCAATGAGGTCGAAACTTGCTTGATAGTATAGTTGGCCCACTACAAATTTGGCTTAATAGGTAATTGAGCTGTCTTACACCATATCTATGTCCTAGTTGAGTGTTATTGGGCTAGGCCTATTGGACCATCTCATATCATGAGTCCCTTCACTTTCGAGTCCTGATTGAGAGTATCGATGAGAAGGAATGGGGAGTAGCTGACATGTGGACAATGACCACACCCAATGAGGGTTTTAGTGTATTTAACATATCGACTAGGGTTTTAGTGCATTTAATGCATTTGTTACATTGGGTCATGTGAAGCGTTAATTGACGACTATGTAATCATTGTAGTCATTTGGGTTACCGTGCGTGATGCCTATAAATAGGCGCAGTGAAAATGTTCATTTTACTTTTTTAGCATTGTGTGAGGTTAAATTAGCTATTTCACTATGCTTTTTGTCAATTGCATTTTGCTTTAGACTTTTAAATCACATAAGTCCTTTGAAACCTTCAAGCGAGTTTTACTTTATTATTATATCTTGAGCACGTAGTATTGCTAAAATGTTGAGCATGTCCGTGGTAAAAATAGTTAAGGGAGTGATAGTGAGGTAACTAGGTTGTATGAGATCCGGCTAAGGGGGAAGGAGACTCGATTAGCGAGTCTAGTAGCTCCACTAGTAGTAGTTCAACATCTAATAGTTTTAGTAAGGATCGGGTTGCCGCTGGGGGTGAGGCTGGGAAAAGTCAACCATCAGTATCTCATGGTCAGCTATTCACTCCCGACTACTATAATGAGATCATATCAAAAGTGACTGAGGTGGATCTTAACCTCATTAGGTGGTTGTATCACATTCCTTGAGAGTATAAGCTAGTTGTCCCTAGGCTGGACGATAGGATGCATTGACCTCCTATTGGCTATATTATTGTCTTTGAGGATGCCTTTAGATATGGGCTTAGGTTTCCCTTTGCCTACCCAATAATTGACCTCCTCACAGGCCTCAAAGTTTACATCACCCAATTACTAACAAATTGCTTCTCGATCATATATAGCTTTATCGTCCTCATGTATGTTCATAATCAGTCCCCAACCTTTGCAAATTTTAGCAACTTGTTTCATCTCCCTATGTCCCAAAAGTTAGGGAGTATTGAGGAGTCAGGCTTTTACTATCTCATAGCTTACCTTGATAATTCTTAGTGACTTTGTCCTTCTTCTATGGTTTTTCATTCAATCTTCGGGAAGGGCTGATTTTAACGTACTGAGTGGTTAGATGCAAGGTCACATCAAAATGGTCGGGAACCTAACCCCAACTTGGCCTAACACTTTTGTTAGGGATTTAGTTGAGTTTAGGTAGATGGAGGCATTGAGGCATGTCGAGGAGATAAACTTGGTGTTGGCAGGCTTGTCGACTGTTTAACTCGACCTACCTATTGATGCTCAACTAGGTAGATGTCTTTACTTGTTTTGCAATTATTTCGTTTCAACTTTTTGGTAGATATCTTTGCTTGTTGTTGTGCAAATTGAGAGAAAATCATGAATCAGAGATGAGATCAAGCTTTAGCATGTGCATAGAGGAATCAAGAGCACCATCAGAATGCGGCTGCTTATCAAAAGGCTGTATCTCAAGCCACTTTGCAACCGCTCTCCCGCCTTGCCTACTTTAGCTGCTCCTTTTACCCAACTAGTTTTTGGGGTGATGACCAGCCCTTTCACTTGACAAAAGCAGTTGGTAGTCAAGGAAATTGGTTCTTCATAGAAGAGGATAATTGTCGATAAGGGTAAAAGAAGAGCTGGGGCGTTATTCCCTTGACAAGCTATGACTTATTTAGGTATCGGGGGATGATGAGATATTTCAATAGGTTGATTTACTTTTTTTCTAGTTTGAGATTGACATGGCGGTGCATAATTTGATGTTTATGAAAATTGTGGAATTAACTGGCTCAATGCCTTTAAAGGTAATGATGGCTATGTTGTTCATATCTGACTAGCAAAAGATGATGGAACTGAGTTAGGGAGGTATGCTAAGGGCCATAACATATCACTACAACATGGTAAGTATCTGGTTGAGTGTTACTCATTGATTGAATACTTCGTTAGTTTTGTTCTTTTATTATTTTGATTATCTCAACTAAAATTATTTCCACTACAAGTTAGCCAGCTTAGCTGCCATCTACATTGAAGGTCAAGCTGGCTCTCAACAACCACAATAGACTCCGGGAAGAGCATAGTAAATTAGAGATGACAAGATTCAGCTGAAGTTTGCTTAGTCACGAATCGAGTAGCTAACTAGAAAGTTGAAAGACAGAAATGCGCAGCTTGAAGTGACAGAAATGCACAGCTTGAAGCGAAGGATGCGCTATTGTTGACTACAGTAGCTGAGAAAATCTTGATAGAAGAGCTGTTAAAGAAGGTCAGAGTGGAGACACAGAACCATTATGATACTGGTCGAGTCCATGGCTATAATAATACTTTGAACTTTTCTTAGGCGAGTTCTCTAGGATGTTACCTATCATTCGATGAGAGAAAGTACAATAATTTATGCTGATCTTAGCCGTTTAGAACGCTAGTGTCGTCTTCTCTATTGATAATGCAAAGGATATCTTCGAGAAGCCTATTAAACAACTTTAAATGTTTATCTTAAGGATAGACAATGCTTGAATCCAATGTTCAATGAGTAGCTTTATATGTATCCCAACCCCAATGAGTGTGCTCTTGCGGATGAGCTTGCTGTAATGCCTATAGTTGGGGCTGCAGCTAGCTATCTAGCAAGGCTCAATAAGGTGACCAGCGAGTTTAATTTTGCAAGTGACTTTACTTTCGACATTAGGGATGGTAAGGTCAATGTAGTTGATTTCTTCTCTCTAGTTGGGCGTACATTTCTGGACAATGAAGCTAGGCCATCTGGACCAACCCGTGCAAACTAACCAATACATGTTGTGGTGCCTAAGCAGGAAGTTGAGAGTCTTGTAATTGCTATAATGCTTTCATGTAATGAGCTTAATCAGGCGGTCGATGAGGGCGCAATAGTTGCACAAGCTGAAGAGGTAGGGTCGAGCTAAAGGCTTCAAGCTACAGTTTTTTTTAATCATTTTGGTGACCTTACGAGGTACTTAATTAATGTAATGAATGGTGCAACTTTATAATCAAGTTGAATCATAAACAATAACTGGTGTTGTTTTGATTATCTGCTTGTGCTCCCTTTTTTTTCCTTTTGACATTTTTTTTAGTCAGGTGCTAATTATTAACAAATGACAACATAAATAATTTGATCCCAGATAAGAAGTTGTATAATGTAATCTATTAATGAAGGAATTTAGACAAGTCTATGGTCGATTTAGAAATTGACTATCACAAAAATAATAGAATTAATCCAAGATATTTGTGTCAAGCTAACAAGTTTTAAAATGGGCTTTGCTTTGTAGTTTGACGTTGACTTTTGGGTCGATTAAGATTGCATTTGTCATAACCAAATGAACAGACTTTTGGCTTAATATTTTAGTTCAAATATCTGTGCTGTTTGAGCGAGTATACCTTTGACTATGAGTTTGAGTTCCTAGTTGAGAGTGTTTATCAATTTGGGCTCAAGGCCATAATTTGTTGTTATGATCAATTCGAGGTCGACTTCGGGGTCGATGTTAAATAATCAATTTTTTTATTGAGTTGGGCTAAAAAGCTTTTGTTTGTAGCTTGAAACCGTTATTAGGTTGACTACGTGGTTAATTGCAAATGATTCATTAATTTGTTCATTTAGGTTAAAAAGCCTTTACTTGCGATTTGAAACTAGCATTAGCTTGACTTCAGGATTGACCTTAATGATAGACTTATTTATTAGCTTGGGCTAAAAGGCCTTGGTGTGCCATCATGAGTAGATGGCTGTGGAAATATAAGCAGTTTATTGATTTGAAGTGAAGCTTTAGTACAATCGAGGGGAGACTTCAGTCTCATTACACATAAAAATTTTTCAAGTTCACTGCATTCACGGTCGAGGGAGCTCATTACCGGTTGTGTCTGTAAATTAATAGGTAATGTGTTTTGTTACTTTAACCACTGAGTATGGGCCTTTCCGTTTTGAATTGAGATTTCCCACACTTTTCGATACTTTGACTTTCGTAAGGACAAGGTCTCTTACTTTAAAGCTTTTTGGTTGAACTCCCTTGTTGTAATATTGTGCCATCTTCGACCTATACTATTTCATTATTGTGTATGCTTGTTGGCAAAATGCGTCGATTATCTCCAGGTCTAGCTCTTTTTCAAAATTGTTCTTGACTAGAGTATAATAGATTATTCAAGTAATGTGTTGTATTAGTTTTGTGGGGACAACTACTTTTGACTCATAGACCAAACTGTAAGGACTGTGGCCAATGGTTATTCGAGAGGTGGTCTTATACACCCAAAGCACCCTCGGGAAGTTATTTGCCTATCTTGCTCTAGTTCCTTCAAGTCTAGCCTTGAGGTGATCTAGAACTATTCTGTTTGTGACCTTTGTTTGGCTATTAGATTGGGAGTTTCCAACTGAGGTGAAATGTTTTTTGATCCATGGGCTTTCGCACTAGTTTCTTATGTTTCTGCTTTAAAATTGCATCCCATTATCTAATATTAACATTTTAGGTAAGTCAAAATGGTAGATGATATTTTTTCATATAAAACTTTTGATGGTCACATCAGTTATCTCAGGGATTACTTTTACTTCCACTTATTTGGTGAAGTATTCAATTGCAATGATCATGAACTTCATTTACCTTGTGGTCTTCAGGAAAGAGCTGACTATATGTATCCCCTACTAGTCAAATAGCTACGTGATTTGAATGGGCACCAGTGTTGTTGCAGGTTGGTGAGAGATGTTCGAGTGGACCTGGCAAGATGGATTTTTCTTAGCAAAGTTAATTGTGTCCTTCAACAAACTTGGCAAAAAATACCCATATTTGATTACTTTGTGTGCTAGAGATTGTCCTCCTTAATGGTTGCCATAGATTCTTGAATAGACCTTATGCAAGACCTCGCGAGCCTATTTTGGAGTCAAACACCTCAACAGTGGTTTGAAAATCAACCCCATGTAAAGTTGGCAACGTTCATTGAGGGTGAACTTAGTTGCTTGATCTCTAAGCCTGCGTGCTTGGCTTCTATCTTTGGGAACTTTTCCTTTTCCCAAATAAGCTTTTATTGTGCCCTGTTAGGAGGGAGGTGTTTCTTTGATCTGCCCTACCAAGTTTTGGTTAGGAACCCCGATGGAGGGTTTGTTAGTGATTAGAAATGTGATGGTTTTATCTCTGGTTCCTTTTATCAAGCTAGCAAATTTTGATAGCACATCAGCTCACTTATTCTCTGGTTGAGAAATTTAGCTGAGGGTGAAATTTTTGAACTGATGCTGTATCATCTTCACCTTAGGTAAATACTTGCTCATTGTAGTCTCTTTAACTTTAAAGTTTCAATTCGACTTGTTTTGCGACCAGTTGGGAATCAGTGATGGCTACCAACTATTCGACTCCTCTATCAATTGCCATCCTTGTGCCAACAAAGAAGGCCTCGTATTTTGCCTTATTATTTGTAATAGGGTAATCGAGTTTAATTGCGAAGTCGTATTCCTTAGTTTATGAAAAGTGTAGGGAGATGCCAATTTCCCCTCTTGAGGAAGTCGCTAAACCATTCACATGTAAAGTCCACATTAGGGAATCCTAGTCAAGTTGGTTGGTAGGGTCAAGCTTTTTGGAGATAAAGTCTGCTAACATTTGGGCCTCAATGGCAGTTCAGGGCTGGAAAGTAATGTCAAACTCCCCCAACTTGATGGCCCACTTCGTTAATCTTCTTGACGTGTTGAGTTTCAACAACATTTGTTTCAATGGTTGGTTTGTCAAAACAATGATGGAGTGAGATTGGAAGTAGGGTCTTAACTTCTTGGTAGTAGTAACTGAAGCGAGTGCAAATTTCTCGATCTCTGGATAGTTGTGCTTAAGGTTTTGCAATGCTTTATTGCAGTAGTAGATAGGTCGATGTGTTCCTAAAATTGAACTAATTGTAGCTGATAAAATTGCCAAATATACTTGCAAAATTTCTCCCATCTTAAGCTTGGCTAGCATCAAGGGTGCTGAAAGGTATTGATTCAATTCAACCAGAGCTTGGTCACATTGTTCCATCCACTAGAAACCTAATTTTCTTACATTTCTTAGAATCTTGAATAACGATAAGCTTTTTTTGGCTAATCAAGCAATGGATCACCTGAGTGCTATGATTCTTCTGACCAAACATTGGATGTCCCTAACTGTTTGAGGATGGTTGATATCCAAAATAGCCTGAATTTTTTGTGGGTTTGTCTTGATGCCTTCTTCGTTGACCATATAGCCCAAAAATTTGCCTCACTTACTCTGAAGGTGCACTTGTTAAGGTTGAACTTCATCCCGAAAGCTAGCAGTATTGAGAATGTATAGCGGAGATCGATTAAGTGATTTTTCTCCTTTTCTATTTTGATGATCATGTTGTCAACATAGATCTCCATGTCTTGCCGATCGTTTTCTTGAACATAAAGTTTATGAGTTTTTGGTAGGTTACACCTGCATTTTTAAGCCCAAAAGATATGACCAGAAAATAATATTCCTTATTTGGGATGACACAAAAAGTTTTGTCCCTGTCCTTGGGTGCTATGAAAATTTGGTAATAATCTTGAAACGTATATATCATGTTCAAAAGATCACAACTAGTAGTAGAATCTACTAATGAATCTATACAAGGCAGGGGCTAAGGATCTTTACAGCAAGCTTTATTCAAATCGATGAAATAGTTACACATTTGCCACTTTCTCTCATTTTGAGGGACAAGGACTAAATTATAAAGCTAACTTGGGTATTGAATTTGTACAATGTATCCTACCTCTAAATATTTGTTGACATCTTTTTCGATGATTTGGCATCTCTCAACATTGAAGGTTTTGGTTTTTGACTTTATTGGTTTGAATGAAGGATCCACGTTTAGGTGATGGACAATGACATTATGGTCGATTCCTTGAAGATTAGAAGCTTTTCAATAAAAAACATCAATATTTTTTCTAAAGAAATCAACCATGAGGCACTCCATGTTGCTACCCAAATCAGTTTCGATTTTGGTGGTCTTGTCAGGGTTTTTTCGCTTGAGCTCGATTGTCTTGAACTCACCAACTAGCTCAACCCTGGTCTCCTCTAGCTTGCGCTTTTTGTTATGCTGTCTTTTCTTGGATTCCATTATTAAGGTATCCCTAGAGGATTTCAATTTTGGTCGAACCTTCTGATCATTTTTCTTGATTGAAATTATATAGCATCGCCAAGTTTCTTCATGTTGTAGAGAAGTTCATCAGTTCCTACTATTGTTGGAAACTTGATCTTCATGTGATAGGTCGAGATAATAGCTTAGAATTCATTGAATGCTGGTTGCCCAATGATAGCATTGTAAACGAAGGGTGCGTCGATGTCTAAGTAGTTAACCTTGAGTGTTCTCTATTGAGGGTCCTTCCCAAATTAGGTGGTTAAGTTTATGAATTGTCTACGGATGATCTCTGACCCCCTGAATCTGACTAAAGGGGTGCAGATAGGCTCAAATTTCAACTTACCTATATTTATTATTTTCAAGATTGACAAGTAAATGATATTTGCTGAGCTCCCATTATTGACCAATACCTTCATGACCTTAAAGTTTGCTATTTCGACAAATATGATTAGGGGGACAATCCAACTTATTATCAACCCTTTGATTTTTGATGTGGGAGAGGTCGACATTAGAGAAAGAGATTAGTTTAGCGTTGGTCAAAAGATGGAATGCTATCTCAATCGAGGAAGATTTGATTGATTCCAGTCTTTGTTGGTTCTGATTTCTGGTTGACTTCAAGTCCACTCAGTTAGGCCTCCCGTGATAGTATTGATTACTCTTTTGATGGGTTGGCAAGGATCATGGGTAGGTTTTTTTTCTTTGTTTTCTTTTCTTGGGCTAATCAATTTTTCTCTACTAGGAGTCTGGTCGGTTATGCCCATTTCTTATATGGCTTTCTCATCGACAAATTTCTTTAAGTGCCCTTATTGAATAAGTCTTTCAATCTTCTCATGAAGATTTAAATAGCCCTTTATGTTATGACTTTTTTGCCTGTGAAAGTGACAGTACTTTTTTTTTATCTTTTCATAGCTTCTGTCTCGATCAGCTTCCTAGGTTTTTTAAGGAGGTCATCATGCTAAATAGAGAACAACACCTCTTTTCTGGCTATGTTGAGGGGAGTATAATTGTGGAAATGATTAGTCGGAGATCGATGGCCATCTTTATGTTGCATGTCATTTTTCTCTTTCTCCTTCTTTTTGTTACTGTCGTGGTTGCCATATTTCAATTTGTTAATGTCTTTTTGCATCTTATACCTCTCTGCGAGGTCAAGCTACTCCTCCATCGTCCTAGGTCACTCCTTGACCAAGATGTTGGCACATTTCTTACGGCAAAGGCCTAAGAAAAGTACATTAATCAAAAATTTAATTTAGGGATTGCCAATATTTATGACCTCATTATTGAATCTAGTGAAAAAGTCGCAAAGGGACTCTTTCTCATTCTATTTAGCAGTATGTGAATGGGTATGAGGGAGCTTCGCTTTTCTCTGATTAGCAAACTAGTAAAGGAACTTGTCTGGTCTTATGAGTAGATCGATGCTGGGCTAGTTTCACAAACCAATCAAGCGAATTTCTTGGAACGTAGTGACCAGCATTTTAGCATGGATCTATTTATTGTGCCCATGTGTTGCATCAGGTGCTTGAACTACAGCAAGTGCTCGTTCAAGTTTAACGAGCCATCATATTTGGGTAACGTGGTAGGAACCTTGGCATCAACAGTGATGCATTTGTCAATTATCTCTTGTACAAATGGCAATTCCCACTCTTGATAAAGTTGAGAGCGCCATCATAGTGAGGGTTCCTCTTAGTGTTTCTCTTCAAAATCTCTTCCAATCTCCTGTTTAAATGTTTTACCTAATGAGACACATTTTCCCATTCTCCCCGATCAGCTGGGGATATGTTTCTATTTGTTTGGGGGCCTTAGGTGCTTGATCCTATTGCGTTGCGAAGCTTGAAAGGGTTGAGTGTAGCAATCCATAGAATCTGCAACTTCTTCTCGAGGGTTAGGTCGGGCTTCTTTCTTTGGGAATTACCTAAGAATGTCTTCTCATCGAGTAGGTAGTCGCTTAGCATTTGATTGGCCCTTCTCTTCTCTTGAAGGTCTTTTTTCATGCTAGGAAGGTTAGGAAGTGACACTAGCAAATTAGTCCAGGGTGATTATTATGTTCGTTGAGGGTAACTGACAATTGAGCAAAAAATTGGGTAGATATCTGCTTGCTTATTAGCTGCATGAGTTTGGGCATGGTCAAGTTGACCACTTGTTCTGGCTGGGTGTTGGGTCCCGCCACATCTAGTTCTTGTTAGGGTTAAGGAAGAGGGGTTGGGGATCTTTTATTTTTCTTCCTTTCAGAAGCGACTCACCTAGTGTTAACTATTGTCATAGTTATGGACTTAAGCATCCCATAAACGGTGCCAAATGATGAGGGTGTGAACTGTTTAGGGGGGTATTAGGCTAAACTCCATCTAGTTTGCCAAGTGGTTCGACAAATAGAAGTGTTTGAGTGTATAACGGGGTTGAGTTTTGTAACTAATAACAAACATAAGGCCTACCGAGGGGCCCTTAGCTAAGATACTTCGATGCTTAAGTTAGTATAATTGATTAGAAGATAGAGCAACAGAGTGATGGCTTTATAGTGATGAATGACATACCTCATTAAAGGTTGGCAATGAGATATTTATAGCCTTTCTGGTGTGGATGATATGTCTATGTGCCCTTGTTGCATAGGAAAGGCCTTTATCCTTGTTTAAGGGTTTTTAAGTCTTTTCCAGCTTGTGTACTATTCCTGGTAGTGTTGCCTCTAGCTACTTGGGACAAGGTGGTACACTAGAGGTGTGCACTAGCTTGACGCGGTTGAAAGGTGGCACTGGTTATGGTATGTGTCATTAATGTGGAGGTATATTGCCTGACAGAGCATTTAATGTGGCTAAGTCGCCATTGCCTCAGTTTGACCTCCCTAGTCGAGATAAATACTTCTGCGAGACATCTCTTTGCATTCTGGTTGACAAGGTGCAACTTTGTTGTACTCAAGTTTCCCTGGTTGGGAATAACATATTCTTGATGGTGATTGACCATAACCTGATCGACAAGGCAAATGTTGTCAAATGAGGTTGAAACTAAATTGATAATATGGCTGGTGTACAACAAGTTGGACCTGGTAGGTAATAAGATTGTCTGACACCATATCTATGTCCTGGTCAAGTGTTATTAGGCTGGCCCTATTGGGCTATCCCATATCAGTATCAATTAATATTAATTGAATCTATTCAATAATAGTAATGATTGATTAATTGAGTTATATTGCATATTGTGTGTGTGTGTATATATACTTATATTAAGGATTTATTAGAGTTTAAATTTCAAACTTAAACGTAAATAAATGTAAAAGACAATATTATTGAAGTAATTAACTACTAAATGCAATATATATGTAGTATGAATCGAAGTTCCAACCTTAATGACCAGTATATATATATACAAGGAAAAATCTTCTTACCATATAGTTATGGCTAAAACCTAATTCGCGGGATAAATCTTATTGATTAATGTAATTTATTACAAAAGGTGGAGAAAGGATTCTACGTTCTTATACCAAATTTAATTAATAAATTAATTATATTTATTTTTCCTCTAAAATAATTGAATTATTGAATGCTTCACTTCGTTAATTACAAAAATATTCCCTCTAAGTTTAGTCAGTTAAATTAAGAAGGAAGTCAAAGATTTATCACTTTGTTCCCACCTTAAAGTATTAGCCAATTCAAAATTAGTATGTTTTATAATTGAAGTAATTATAACAGTGTGGAACGTTGGACTTGAACTTAAATCCCAATGGTGTTGCATCTTGGCTTCTGTGCATATTTAGCGGCTCAAAATATCCTTCGAATGGGTATTTTGTTTTCATTTATGATGTCATTAATATATATTGAATTAACATGAATATTTAAGGACGATATAAGTCAATATTGTCATTAAATCAATTGATAACTTAATCAAATTTGACTGGAAAATATAAAAGATAAGAATAAAAGAACATTAATGCAACAAGAGAAAATAGAAAATAAAAAAAAATGGTTGGATGACAATCAAAAGGCATATGTTGAAATTTATCAAAACACATATGTCAAGATTTAAATTATATAATTAAAAGATTACTGACAAAATCTCGCCTTAACATTTTCTCATCGTAAATTATCTAAAGCACAATGATATTATTGAAAAAATAGTTCTCCATATCGTATCATTTTAATTCCACTTATAATATTTTTTAAAATATTTTCTAAAATAAAACCCTTTGTCATCGACACTCCATAAACATGTTTTACCTCTAAAAAATCTTATTTCATCTGCACAAAATCTCAACAGCATCTAATTAAAAACTGTAAAACCTTGAAAATGGACGTCCCTCCAAATGAAATCGCAATAGCACTTAGTTGTCCCCCAAATATTGGAACAAAAATAACAAGAAAATACCTCCTTGGTTTATGCTTTGAAGTAATTTTCCCTTACACGATTTCTAGTTATAATATGAATCCATTATTAATTTAAAAAGAAAAATTTCACTTGTAAATGAGCTGCAATAATAAAATTACACTTTCGTTTTACAAGTTCAGAAGGGGTACTTCCCAAGCTGCAAATACAAAATTTCACTTGTGTAATAACAAGTCTATAAAAATGTACTTACCAATCTGCAATGCACGTTTCAAATCTAATTAATTGTGTAATCACAAATCTAAAATAGATATGCTGTCGGAGTGAATATATATATACATATATATATATATGTATACTATATAAAAAAAGTCATTTTATTATATTCATGAACGAGGATTATTTCACCAACTACATCATCTATCATTCTCAAATTATAGGCATGTAACTAATTAACTTTTGATAACTACTGCTACGTATCTTAATCACCATCCCTTCTACCATTGCCAGACATGTTAAATTTTCTTCTCAATTCATTCCCACTAAACTCACAAACCTCCATTGCATCCCATAATTTTTTTATGGTGTTAAAATCATGTAATTTTTCTTTTTAAATTTTTTTGGGGGTAATATATTGAATCTAAATTTTTATTATGGTGTTAAAATCTAAATTTTAATTATCCCAAAATGAGAAGTAGCATATACAGTGATAATAAATTTTGAAGGAATTTATGTATTTGTGGGAGGATCACGGGCTATGTTGATTAGTCTGAAAAAAAAAAGAAAAAAGGGATTCAAGTATGTTATTAATACAAGTACAAGCTAACTTGCATAGAAATATGGGTATAAATTATCATCGTGCACTACTTAATGAAAATATAAAAAATGACTGCTAACAAAGCAAGAAGAATAATTGATTAAATTCGAGAATGTTGCTAGAAGAAAACACTTATGATATAGAGCATAATATTCCATGTTGAGCTTTGATTGACATGGATTTACAAATATTAGGTCGAGCTTCTAACCGATTACTAGGATTCAACTCGCATTAATAACAATTTTTTATTTTTTTTTGAAAGACCCAATAACAACCTAATGAGCTAGTCATGTACCGCTGCTTCTCATTTTGGGGTAACTAAATAGCTTGAGAATTATTTAGTCTAGCTGAAGAATTAGTTGACGAGTAATTAATAACAAGGTTGTACTAATTTTATGTGTTATTGGTTTTTTTTTTTTTAATGAATAGTACTCTGCTTGGCTCTTGTGGGGGACTACCTCACCTCCCAATGCTCTCTAGTAAGTAGTAACGTTTTGGCCATCCACCACCGTCGATTCCTTTGTTTCACCGACAACTTGATAGAGCATTCAGTTTGGATTTGAAGGAAGAATTTTGGAGAATAATTTCAAATGATTCTATTTCAGATAGATTCGAGATTTGCCACAGGGACTCGAACAATATATAATTCAAAATAAGGAGTTTAAGGATTTGATTATTAGAAAATTAAAAACCAATCCACCCCAAATTTTTCATAAATTTATTGCTTCGATTTTCTTCTATTCATGGTTGACCAAACCTCTTCTCAATCATGTTAATCAATTTTTTTTATCATTTAAAATTTTATTTGAATTCAAATTATAATCATCATACATATAAGTGAAAAAATAATACCACTCAATTAATTGACGAGTGATTAATTACGTTGCTTAATAGCTCTACTCATATTAGCCTCATGATATATAGTTGACCATTATTTCAGGCTATTAGAAAAAAAAATATACCAACATTTAAATTATAATCTTCGATGTCATATTATTAATTTAAGATGAAATATATTTTTTAAAATAAAATTTTATTTTGAATCATTTCAAAAAAAAAAATAAAAAGAAGAAGAGAATATTAGTTTAAAATAAATGAAATACATGTGCATGTGCATTTACTTATTTATTTTTGGCTGCATTGCATTGGAAATTGTGATTGAAGCAATCTAAGTGCATTTTGCTTTGCCCCCCAAATATATGAATGTAATGTTTTGTCCTCTTATATTAAAAAGAATTTTTAATTTTTGAAATTCACCTTTCCTTACGAAATCTTTGAGAAAATATTGAGACTTTAAAATTATTGTTTGAAGTTGATAATATAACGCAGCTAATTCAATAATTATGTATTGTCACAATTAAATTTTGCACTTAGGATATTGTTAAAAAAATATTTAAAAATTAATTATATATTATCATAATTAAATTTTGCACTTAGGCTACCATCAATGAAATTGACATTATTCTTCACCGAAAGAGCAATGAACATTGCTATACTCCAAGCAACGTAATTATCACTAGACAGTTGTTGTGTCACAAAGATGAGTCCGGGACTATTAGAATGATGCATATAGAAAGGACTTGTTGAATCATCAATGGCGGAATTGCCGTTTTAGGCTACTGAAGTTGAAGATCGAAGAGGATCCATGCGAGAAGAGGAGGGCAGAGAGGAAGATTTAGATGAAAACTATTGAAAGAGAAGCAACGGTAAGATAAGATGTCACTGATACCACGTTAGAACCTTAGATTGCCAAGGAAGAAGATGAATGAAATTGGAGAAAATGGGAGAGAGAGAAGAGCAGCAAGCTATCTACGCATTCAAAGTGTGTGTGAAATGTGAATTGTATTCAGAATAATGCTGTGTACACTATATATATACACTAACTAACTATCTATTGAGCATGAAGCTAATATTGTAACTAACTAATTATATGATAATTAATGCTGAGTAAACTCTAAACAATCTAGATATTTACATGATTTTTGCTAATATGCCTCTCTTAAAATGGACAATAGGGGTTTCGAACGGCCATCTTGGATGGTAAAGGTAGCAATGTAGCACTTGGTAATGCTTTAGTAAAAGCATTAGCCAATTGGTTGTTTGACCGAATAGGTATGAGATGAAGTTTTCTAGCTGCAACTTTTTCTCAAATGAAATGACAGTCAATTTTTACGTGTTTCGTACATTCATAGAACATCGAATTAGAGGTGATGTGTAGAGCTGCTTGATTATCGCAAAAGATGAGAGTAAGTGCATCAAGATAAACCTTGAAGTCTTAAAGAATCTACTGGAGCCAAATAATTTCACTGCAGTGGTTGCAAGGGATTGATACTCAGCTTTGCAGATGATCAAGAGATAGTCTGTTGTTTCTTAGACTTTCACAATATGAGAGAATCACCAAAAAATATGCAAAAGCCTATGGTAGATTTACAGGTGTTGGAATATTAGGCCTAATCCACATTAGACAACATGGTGAGTTGCTATGACGATTATGAAGAGAAGTAGAGACCTTGGCCAGGTGTAGCATTGATATACCATAGTAAGTGATGAACAACTTGAAGATGTGGTGTGCAAGGAGCGAAAAAAAACTGACTGAGGCGATAAACACAAAAGGTGATATCTAGTTTTGTTAATGTCAGATAGAGAAGTCTATCAATTAAATGTTGATACTGCGTTAGGTCTTGTAGTGGGTCGCCATTGACGGAATTGAGTTTCATTGAGGGTCTATAGAAATAGTATAGGACTTGGCAATAAGAAAGCCTGTATCCTCTAATATTTATAACGCATAGTGCCTTTGAGAAATGAAGATACTAAAGAGAGACTGAGCAAATTCAAGACCCAAGAAGTACTTTATCGAGCTAAGATCATGAAGCTTAAACTGTTGTTGAAGTATAAACTTGAACTTAGTAATGTCATCGAGAGAGGGACCATCAATGACAACGTTATCAACATAAACAAGAATGGCAATGAACAATTGATTGGAACCCTGTGTGAACAAACTATGGTCAGTGTGTGATTGAACTAAACTAAGTTTGCAAAGGACTAATGAGAGCTTAGAATACCATTGGCAAAATGCTTGTTTGAGGCCGTATAAAGCTTTATAAAGTCTGCAAACTAGGTGGCTAGAATTGTATTGCTGAGAGCAATTAGGTTTGTAGCCAAGAAGAAGCTCCATTTACACTTTCTCAAACAAATCCATGTTAAGAAACGCATTGTTGAGGTCTAACTATGCTAGGTGCCATTGTTTGACTGCTACAAAGGCAAGAAGAACTTTTACTATAGAGAATTTTGCCACAAGTGAGAATGTATCTGGAAAACTACTTTGACTTGTTATGTGTATCTTTTGACAACGAGATGTGCTTTATGTCTATTAACGATACCATCTATTTGAAATTTCAATTTATAAATCCATTAGCAACCAACAACATGCTTATGAGAGGGGAGGGGAACCACATTCCAAGTGTGATTTGATATTAGTGCGTGTAACTTAGAATGCATAGCTACTTGCCACTTAGGCAACTTAATGGCTTGATTGTAAGAGTGAGGTTCAAAATAAATAATGAGATTCAGGAGAAATGCTTATGCGTAGTAGAAAATGAATTATAAGATAGAGGTTTGGAGATGGGATGCATATATTTTATACGACTAGGAATAGATTGTAAGAGATGGCAGTAATAATCCTTAGGATTAGTTGGTGGTCTGGTTTGTCATGTAGATTTTTTGATGGTATGACCAGCGGGGGAAGAGACGGCAAAGGCTGTAGGAGTTGAATTGGAACAACATGAATGTTGAGTGATAAGAGGTAAGTCATTAAATGGTATAGGAAAAATAAAATCAGAAAAGGGGTTAGTATGTACATTGTACTTATTAGGGTCTTGAAATGGAAATGCGTCTTCATGAAACACGACATTCTTAGACATTATCAATTGTTTGGGGATAAGATCAAAAAACTTGTAACCTTTTATGGCTTTGGGATAGCTTAGAAAGACACATGGTCTGGATCTAGGATTGAATTTAGTACGGTGAGCTTTTAAGGTAGAAACATATGCTAAACACTTGAACACCGTAAGTAGAGAATAGTCTGCTGTGGATTGATATAAGAGCTCTAAGGGGCACTTGTTTTTTAGTAAGGTAGATGGAGTTCTATTGATTAAAAATGTGGAAGGTGACACAAATTCATTCCAGAATTGAATAGGTATGTGGGATTGAAAATAGAGGGTGCACATAACATTTAAAAGATGTTGATGCTTGTGCTTAACTACAAAATTCTGTTGCGGGGTTTCGACACATGCATGTTGATAAATGGCACTTTGTTTGGCATAAAAATTAATGAGATTGAGCTATCTAGTGTTGTCACTACGGACTTGTTTAATAGTGGCATTAAACTAAGAATGAACAAGAGTGAAAAATCTAGATATGGCAAAAGGTGCTTAGCTTTAGTTTTGAGCATAAAGGTCTATGTAAACCTAGTGTAATCGTCTACAATGGTTAAGAAGAATCTACGGCCAGTATGAGTATAGTATGGAATGGTCCACATATGTCTAAATATATGAGATCAAAAGGGGAACGGGATAAGAGATTGTGCGAGACAAAAGGTAGCTGTCGTTGCTTGGCAAAAGGACAAACACAACATGTTTTATTCATATCTTTTACATTAATTTGCAACAAGAATTTCATAGAAGTAAGTTTTTGATTAGACAAATGTCCTAGTCTATTATGCCAAATTTGCACTGACACTTTATTCAAATAAATATCATGATTTATAGGTTGATGAATATGAAGAATATAGAGGTCAACTTCCCTTTTACCCCTGCTGATCTTCTTCAAAGTTTGACTTTCTTGAATCACAAAATTGTCATGAGAAAAAAATGATGGTGAGATCAGGATTTTTAAGGATAGAGCTAATAGATAGGAATTTTAGTTTGATATTCGAAACATATAGCACATCATGAGAGTTATGTCAGAATTATCTTTGATGTCACCCAAGAAATGAATTGAAATGCTAGTGTTATTTGGCAAAGTGACAAAAGAACATTTTGTAGGAGTTAAGTGCATAAACATGTGAATGTTTGAGAAAATATGCCTTGAAGCACTAGAATCAATTATCTAAGCAGTGGAAGTGAAAAGGAATAAAGGATGAGAAGAAGTAGAACAACAAATACCTATGGTGTATGTGGTGGGAGAAGGATTAGATTCAGCAGATGAAGTATTAGCTACAAAAGTGGTATTGGCGTGGTTGGAAAAAAGGTTGAGGAGCTGATTGTATTGAGATACATTGAGAGTTTGGATGAAAATTGTCAAAACATTAGCTAGTTGAGAGTGAGAGATTTGATTCACAGTAGTAGATGTTGTTTGATTTGTGGAGACTGTATATCCAGAATGAGGCATAGGGTAAGATTGAGGCTTATCTCTGAACTTAAACCCTGGAGGATAACCATGTAATTTGTAGCACATTTCCACTATATACCCAAAGTAAGAGTAATGTGTGTAATAGGGCCTGTCTTTCTTTGCTCCTCTAAATCCACCAGAAAATTGGCTGTTGTTATGTTTGGGAATTTGTTTATAATTCTTTGCCTTAACAACAAAGGCCAGATTATTGGATGTGTCACTATTAAGGTGGTTGCCAACACCTTATTGCATTTGTTCTTGACAAACTAGTGAGAAAACTTTGCTAATCTAAGGTAAGGGGTTTGTGAGTAGAATCTGATTTCGATTTTGGCATAGCTATCATTGAGACCCATTAAAAATGCTAGAACATATTCTGCCTGGTAGTGTTCGAGTATCTCTTTCATACTTCCACAAGTACACAAATTGCATGAGTAGGAGGGGCAAAAATTGCTTAATTTATCCCAAACTACTTTGAGTTTTATAAAATACACACTGATGGAGTTAGATCCTTGTGTGTTGGTTATGAGTTCTTGATGTAATTGATAGAGATGAGGATCGATGCTACGTTGAAACTAATCTTTGAGATCTATCCAGATCTCATGCGCCGATTTAGAATACAAATTGCTGGCTAATATTTCCTTTGACACTAAATTGAGGAGCTAGGAAATAACAATATTAGTACTGCACTTCCATGAATTGAACATGAAAGGATCATTAGCACTTAGCTTCGAAATAGAACCATCAATGAGCAACTTTATTCTTCATTGAAAGAGCAATGAGCATTGCTTTACTCTAAGCAGCGTAATATCGTCGAATAGTTTTGTGTCACCAAGATAAGTCTAAGACTATTAGAATGATAGATATAGAAAGGACTTGTTAAATCATCAATGGTGGAATTGCTATTGTAGGCTGTTAAAGCTGAAGATCGGAGGGGATCCATGCGGGAAGAGAAATGTAGAGAAAATGATTTAGACTAAAACTGTTAAAAGAGAAGCATCAATGAGATAAGATGTCACTAATACCTAGATTGCTATCAGAGTGGAAATAAATTATGTATCTTTTTCTTCTTTATAAACAATAGTTGTCAATTAACTTTAAGTAGTCAAGGTTAGTTGAAATCCTAGTCAATATTGTTACAGTTAGTTACACCAATGCTATATATATATGCATTTAATGCACACTCATAAAATACAGATTTTTCTCCTCGAGTTTAGTGTTTCAGTTTTGAGTTCACTTTTCATTTTAGATGCCATTTATGTGTCTCCCAACATGGTATTAGAAGATTTAACCCACCCTTCTACTACTATATAAAACCTTAGCATTATCCTTTACTCTAACCTTTCTCCCTGATTATTCTCTCCAGCGTGTCTTGCATTCTCATCTCCCTCTCATGGATAACCTTTAATCTGTAGCATCTAGTAGCTTTTCTGCCATTGATGAAAGTTATAGCCTTTATTTCCTCCATCACTCTGATGGGCTAGGCCTCATGCTTGTCTCACAGCCACTTACCAGCAAGAATTACACTGCCTGGAGCTATGCAATGACAATTATCCTCTCCGTAAAAAATAGACTCAATTTTATCAACAATTCTCTACCAAAACTTGCTCCTACCAATGATTTGACTCTCATCAACTCTTGGATCTGGAATAATAATGTTGTGATCTCATGGCTCCTCAATGTTGTCTTGAAAGACATCTCTGCTAGTATTATCTTCTCCGACTTTGCTCATGAAATATGGATAGATTTGAAGGACCGTTTCCAACAAACTAATGGTATGAGGATTTTTCAACTCCATAAGGATCTCATGAACCTGTGCCAAGGAACTAATTCAGTGAGTGTTTACTTCACAAAACTAAAAACTTTGTGGGAAGAACTTAGTACTTTCAGATCGTGAGTATGTGATCGCCTTTCTAATGGGATTGAATGACTCATTTGCTCAAATCTGGAGTCAAATTCTACTCCTTGATCCCATGCTTCCTATTAGCTGCATATTCTCTTTGGTTATTTAGGAAGAACAACATCGCAACATCGGTTCTCTTACATCAGTTGATCAAAATAGCGATGTTGCATTCACCATCATAGTTGATACAACTAAATCTACAAGCAAGCTACCAAATAGGCCTCATGCTAACAATCCTTCTTCATCTAGTTTTAAAGGTATCTCCAAATGCCGCTCTTAGTGTACTCATTGTTCCAGGCATGGTCACACAGTGGATGCATGTTACAAAATTCATGGATCCCCCCACGATTCAAATTTAAATCTCAGAATCAGTCTAATAATCTGCTACCACAGTTGTTTGTCTCCAACACGGTCAATCAAGTTTTTGATAACAACAGCATTGACCTTGGAAGTTTTGTTCAAACCCTAAGTTCCAGTCAATACAGTCAGTTGGTTGTTCTCCTCTCCAGCCACATCAATCAAGTTCCAAAACCAAGTGACTCAGTTAATGTTTTGCCACGTATACTGTAGGTACTTGCTTATCACTACACCACTCCGAATCACTCTCAAAATCTTAGATTGTTGACTCTGAGGCATCTAAACATATTTGCTTAGACGCTAGTCTATTCCATCATCTCACTCCTATCGCCAACTCATCTGTTACTTTACGCAACAATACCAACATACCAGTTCACCATATGGGGGACATCATACTCAACCCTCACATCACTCTTAAACAAGTCTTATATGTCCCTCAGTTCTATCTCCAACTTCTATCAGCTAGTGCTCTTCTCCTTGACTCCAATATCAGTATCTCATGTTTCATTCTCATTTTCTGATCTAGGACCTCAGGACTTCGGAGGAGATTGGCAAGGGTAATAAAGTTGGTGACCTTTACATCTTAGATTCTACTTTGGTTTCTCCATGTTCTGTAAGTTCTATTAATAAAGTCTCTTTCCAAACCTGGCACAACAGGCTTGGTCACCCATCACATAGCCGTCTCATATTGTTGAAACCTATCTTACAATATGACCATTGTAATGAGCATAAAAACACTTGTAACATTTGTTCTCTTGCTAACAACGGCAGCAACCTTACATATTGCATAATAACATGTGTATTTCTCTTTTTGATCTTGTTCACATAGATGTTTGGGGTTTGTTTAATACTCTTGCTCATACTGGTGATAAATATTTCCTCACCATTGTTGACGATTGTACTAGCTACATAGGGCATTCCTCTTTAAACAAAAATTTGAGGTTTTCTCTATTATTCCTAAATTCTTCAAACTTATCTCCACCCAATTCCATACCACCATCAAGAAATTAAGGTCTGATAATGCTAGAGAATTTGACATTATTGACTTCTATTCCCAACATGGTGTCATTCATCAACGCTCATGCATCGCCATACCATAACAAAATTCTGTTGGCGAACGTAAACACCAACATCTTTTGAATGTGGCTCGTGTTCTCTACTTTCAATCATCCATTCCCCTTTTCCTTTGGAATGAGTGTCTCCTTACTGTCACCTTTCTAATTAATCGGACACCTTCACCTTTTCTCTAGAACAAATGCCTATATGAACTCCTCTTCCACTTTCCCTTTGATTACACCCAACTAAAAGTTTTTAGCTGTCTTGCATTCGCCTCCACTCTCCTATCCCACCATCACAAATTCAAGCCTCGTGCCAAACTATATGTCTTCATCGGCTATCTAGCTGCAATCAGAGGATATAAACTCCTTGATTTGTTTAACGCTGCCATCATCACTCAAGAAATATCATCTTCGATGAAGACAATTTCCCCTTTAAATAGTTTTTCTATTCTACATCCCAAACAAACCCATTTCTTGACATAGTTCTACCTCTTCCATGCACTGATATCATGCCATAAAACTCTCACAACCCTTCCAATGATACTCACCATAATACAACAATTCATAACTCACCACCCAATCTATCCATTCACAAGTCTTCAAAAATGTCAAAACCACCATCCTACCTTTGAGATTACCACTGCAATCTCTTAGTCTCCAACCACTCACAAAACAGTGTCCTATATCCCATAACCAAACACTTATCCTATACCCCATTCTTTCCTACTCACAAACAATTCCTTTGTAAAGTCTCTAACCATACTAAACCTCAGTCTTTCAAACAAGCTAAAAAATTTCCTGAATGGCAGAATGCTATGGAATCTGAACTTAAAGCTTTAGAATCAAATCAAACCTGGAATATTGTGCCTCTTCCACTCGACAAGCACACTATATGTTGCCGCTGGGTATACAAGCTCAAGCTCAACTCCAATGGTGATGTAGAAAGATACAAAGCCCGCCTTGTGGCTAAGGGCTGCACTTAACAGGCCGACGTTGACTTCATAGATGCCTTCTCTTCGGTGGAAAAGATGGTTACAGTCAAAATCACCTTGCCATAACTGCTCAACAAAATTGGTTCCTTTCTCGGATTGATGTCCACAATGCTTTGTTAAACAGTGATTTATTTGAGGAGGTTTACATGGATTTACCTCCAGGCTATGCATTTGATCATACACAATACACACCTCACACTCTTCTTGTTTGTAGATTAAATAAGTCCCTGTATGGCCTTAAGCAGACCTCTAGACAATGGTATTCTAAACTCTCCAGCATCCTCATTCGTCTTAGTTTCAAACAATCTAAATCTGACTATAGTTTGTTCACTCATGGCATAGGCCTTTCCTCTGTGGCCCTCCTTGTATCCATCGATGACATTTTATTAGCTGGACCTTCTATTGACTCCATCAACAACATTAAAACTCAACTCTAACACACTTTCAAATTATGGGATCTTAGCCCACTCAAATATTTCTTAAGCTTGGAAATCGCTCATTCCAGCTCAGGAATCTACTTATCACATCGCCACTATGCCTTGCAACTCTTAGAAGAAACTGATTTTTTAGTTGCCAAACCAACCACTACACCACTAGATCCCAAACTACAACTCAATTCAAGTGAAGAAAAACCCCACCTAGACCAAACATAGCATCACAAATTAATTGGCCGTCATTTATATCTGACCATCACCCGCCTAGATATCACGTTTTCAGTCTATAGGCTCAGCCAGTTCTTAGCTGTCCCCCATTTACCTCATCTTCATGTTGCACAACACTTACTCCGCTATATCAAAAATAGCCCAGGACAAGGCATTCTATTCTCCAATTCACTTTATTTCCAGCTTCGTGCCTTCTCAGATGCTGACTGGGCATCTTTCCCAGACTCCCGCAAATCAACCACCGGATTCTGTATTCTTCTTGGTGATTCCCATGTGTCCTGGAAATCTAAGAAGCAAGTTACTACCTCCAGTTCCTCCACTGAAGCCGAGTATAGAGCCCTCGCCGCCACCACCAGTGAAATTACTTGGATACAACAACTCCAACAGGACCTCAACATCAACTCCTCACCACCGGCATTACTATTTTGTGACAACCAATCAGCACTCCATATAGCATCTAATCCCATATTCCACGAACGAACTAAACACATTGAAGTAGATTGTCATTTTATTCGCGACAAAGTCCCTACCGGCACCATGAAACTGCTACCCATTCGTTCCTCCAACCAGCTAGCAGACATGTTTACAAAGGTCCTACCTACGCCTTCCATGATCTTCCTCATGTCCAAGCTGGCCGTCAAGGATCTCCTCAGGCCACCTTGAGGGGGGATATCAGAGTGGAAACAAATTATGTATCTTTTTCTTCTTTGTAAATAATAGCTGTCAATCAACTTTAAGTAGTCAAGGTTAGTTAAAATCCTAATCAATATTGTTACCGTTAGTTACACCAATGCTGTATATATATATATATATATATATATATGCATTTAATGAGTACTCAAAAAACACAGATGTTTTCTCCTCGAGTTAGTGTTTCAGTTTTGAGTTCAGTTTTCATTTCAGACGCCTTTTATGATTTCGGTGTCTCCCAATAATTGCCAAGGAAGAAGAAGGAAACAGGAGAAAATGGGGGCGAGAGAGAGAAGAGCAGCAAGCAATCTATGCATTTAAAGTATGTGTGACGTGTGAATTGTTTTCAGAATAATGCTGTGTACACGGTTTATATACACAAAGGCAGTTATGGCAAGCTAATTAACTATCCGTCAAGTATGAAACTAATATTGTAACTAACTAATTACATGATAATTAATACTGAGTTAACTCTAAAAAATTTAGATATTTACTTGGCCTATGCTAATATAAATGAAGAGTAGTTAATAGTTATAATCATCACTAAAAATTAAAGAAATCATGTGAGAAGAATAGTTTTAAAATTAGAGAATAATATAAAACTTGCTAACAGAGTCCTTAATCTTTTGACGATAGTGGGCATCATCCCCAATATGGTTTTACATTTTTCAAGAACTATATTTTTAATAAATAATTAAATTGATCAAATCACTTTCTTTATAAACTGGTACCCCTTCTTTAAAAATTACGACACTGATTTCTTGAATTTCTTAGAAAGAATCGTTTTACTTCTCAAAGTACTATTGACTCATCTACCTGTGTAGGGTTTGTTCTTTTTTTCTTTTTTTAAATTGTATATATTTTAAATTTATACACATGCATATTAGAAGTTTGTTCGTACTCGAATTCCTGACTTTTCATATTATGTGGGAGACTTCTGCTGTTGGGTCATATGCCACTTGGCGATCTACTTGTGTAGTTTAGTGTTCGAGCTTTTCATGAAACTAGTAATTATTTAAAAATTATTCACTTTAATTATGAATAAATGTTAAATAAAGATGATAACTTTATTTAGTTTAAATTAATTGATTCATATTATTAAATTCAAGTAAAACTAAAACTTTGAACTTTACTTTTTTAAAATATTAAATTCAAGACTACAATTAGATATTTTCTTAATTGGAAGGATAAAATGTATAATTTTACATGTTAAGAGAACAAAACATTATATAGACGTGCTTGAAGCGAGTAAAAGTAAAATGAAATTGACTTTATTTAATTACATGGAGACAAAAGTAAGCCCGATCCCCAGCTCGGTTCCTGTAGTGATACGATGGACCCCCCACCCGCATTGTATAAATTTTGTCTGATGTAGGGAAGGGAGATGAGGTGTGGCCCCGCTCCCCGGCTTGGCTGGGCTGATTTTTGGGTACCGAACTGACCATCATAAATTGAGATATTGACAATTCAGGCAATTTGAGTTAAGATGAGTAGTTAAGTTTTGATCCTTTTCCTCTAAAAAAATAAAAAATAAAATTAAGATGAGTAGACCATGGGATTTTATTTAGTAGTTTGAGTATAGATCTAATAAGTGTTGAATTGCAAAGTATATTGATCTTATAAAATAAAATATATTATTTGCGATTTAATATCTCATGTTTTTATTAGATATATATAAAATTAAATGATATGTTGTGAATTGTGAATAAGCTCGACATAGCTTTTTGAGTAGAGTTGGAACTCTCTAATAAATTGATGGTGCTAAACTTGAATTTTATATAAATGTTTAAAGAGTTTGCAAGCTTTCTTTAATTTTTTTATATTTGAATATATTTATTTTGCTATTAACAAAATGAAGGAAGAACTAGTAATATCATTATAAAAAATGTAATATTAGTAATAGAAAAATAAATAACAATGTAAAATCATAACTAATAACAAATATTAAATGACAATAATTTTTTATTTTGTCACTAATGCTTTTTAACTGACAATGGTTTTTGAGTTATAACAACATGGCTTATAATACCAATAAGAACTAATGTTTTAATTTAACACTTTAACAATTAGTGAAATACCTATATTAACAACTTAATAA
>JACGDI010005265.1:25425-50277 GCA_014898725.1 Jacaranda copaia | reverse complement strand
AAAAAAAAAAGCATTCATGAAGTATTACCGTTAAAGTAGTGGCTATAGATAAACAAAAAATTTAAAGAACCATGACCTAATAAACTTAAACATATAGATTATTGCTTAAAAATACCTAACTCGAGGCATAATTTCTCATGATAATTGCAAATTCTAAGCTAGCCCTAATTTAATTCGAGTATGTAACTACACATCTTAATCAGAAAAAGTTAGTACCATTTTTTCGCTTTTTTGCTTATACAGTTTGGATTGCTTTAACAAAGACGAAATTTTTTCCTTTCAAATTCATTTTTTCAAATTAAAAAAAAAAAAGGTAGTTCTTCATTTTTTCCCCAGAGAGAATGAAAAAGAGAACGACTTTGGGTGAAAGAGTTTTCTGCCTATTCAGCACTAAGGACATTTTAGGAATGTTAAAATAATTGCACTGTCTTAGGGGCATTCACGACAGTGTCTTGTAAATTTAGAGTTTAAAGTTGTAATTTTCTGGGCACATAATGGTGTTATTAGTTACCATGAAGCTGAAGGGAGCAAGTAATGTTTTTCATATTACAGGGAGAGAAAGTGTTTCATAGGGTATAAGTACAGGGGAGTAAATATTTTACTCTCAGTAGTGACTGCCTTATCCAATGTAGTTTGGACTATATATTTTGGACAAAAGACAAGATAAATACACAAATTGAAATATAAAAATCAAAATTTATCACTCGCTTGAGTGCAAAAATTTAGATCAATAGGTAACAAGGCATAAAACCTATAAAATTTAATCTAACGCGTAGAATGAGAAAAAGATAATAAAATAATTTTAATGTTCAAAAACTAAAATAATGAACAAAATTACGAATTGAAATCCTAATATGAAAAATATTATCTAAATTTTCTAATTAGTTATTAAAATAATTAGAAATGAATGTAAATGTTGACGGCATTAATATTCTATGCAAGTGCTCGTCTATATCCATCAGTCTTCAGTATTGTGTTTGTAAAACACGAAAATAGTTCTGGGTTTGAAATTTTGGTTAAAATTGAAAAACAAAGAGGGAATCTATGGATGTTGTGGGGCATATTTCTTTATACTAGAAATAGAATATTTTATCCAAGATATACAAATATCGTTTTATCTAAAAATACTTCACATGTCTATAAGAGATTATCTTAATAACAACAAATTTAAAAGTTTGATAAGTTTGGAATGGGATGTATTTGGTATTCCCCACAAATGCGTGCGCCATTCTTTTGAACTTAAACCTGTGTAGTAACTTTGAATAAATAACATGCATGCGTAATTAGTTATTGATAAATAAGTTATTATATTCAAAAAATGAAATTTCCTTATTGCCAAAATTAGGTCAATAAAACCATCCAAATGTGTGTGTGTATATATATGATGCTTACTTAATAGTCTTAATGTTACTGTTGTAATATAAATGAGGACGAAGGCACTATAATGTCAAAGACTAAATAATTTTACAGGCACTAAGAAAAAACAACTCTGTATATTGCTTAGGACATAGATTGTGATTCAAGAGGACGCAAAATGAGTGGAGCGCCATGTTGCGGGAGTAGAGTTAGAACCGGGAAAGGAGCATGCACATAGGAGGGGGACAGCTCCAACAAGAAGCGCTGTAGAGTCATTGCCAGGGCCATTTTTGCTTCAATCATTGCCAAGTTCTGTCCGATGCATATCCGAGGGCCTGTGCTGAACGGCAAGAAGTATGATTGATTCTTTCCTGTGGAAAATCTCTGAGGTTTGAACTCCTTTGCATCATCGCCCCAAATTTCAGGATCATAATGGAGTAGTCCTATTAGCAGTGTCACATGTACCCCTTCTGGAATAGTAAGGTTCCCAAGTTTCACCGTCTCTATAGGTCCTCGAACCGTCAGAGGTGCCGGTGGATACAACCTTAGAGATTCTTGCAGGATCATAGTCACCTGCCAAGTCCAGGTGTTGTTATAGGGGCCAAAAGTCTCATATGAAATGCGAAATTAGAAATTCTTGCAAAATAAAGCAATTAAGTAACAGAGAAGATCTTACAGTTTTGAGGTGATTTAAGCCTTCAAAATTTGGCTCCGAATTCCCAAAAACTCGAGTGACCTCTTCTCTTGCTTGAGTTTGCCATTCAGGATGTTTGCATAGTAAAACCATAGTCCACAGGAGCAAACTTGAGGTTGTCTCTGAACCGGCAAAGTAGAACAGCTTGCACTCGTCAATTACATCCTCAATACTCATTCCTGCATTCTTGCCTCCATGCTCTTGAATGAATCTTGAATTCGATTCCATTAGAACGCCTAACAAGTCATCATGAGGAACGGTTTCTCCCCTTTCCATTGCCCTCTGCCTTTTCTCAACTATGCCTTTTAGTATGGATTGGATTTCTTTGGAGATTGCTTTCACTCTTCTGTTTGCTTTCGTCGGAAGATATCTGTTAAACAAAACCATTAAACTTCCTCAGTTGAGCACTTAAATGACTGAAAATTTGTGTTGTTTACCTCCACCCAGGGATAAATGAGAACTGCAGGGTGAGATTAAGTTTCTCTTTCTGGAGCTGAAATATCCTTCTTCCTTCTTCATAGCTGCTACCAAACGCTGTCCGTGAAATCACGTCCCCAGTTAAATCTTCAAGGTGTGGCCAGATATCAATTTCACACCAGCCTTTGCTAGCACTAGAAACCATCTCGGTCCACTTGTCTATCATATTTGAACAACTCAAACCCATGGCTGGCACCATATTCTGCAAACATGTAAGTCTAGTAAATCAAATTCATGATAACGATGTTGTTTTCAATAAAGAAATGGATATTCTATCTTGCTCTGTTAAAGATAAATTTTGCCTTCAACTTCTCCAGGTGGAAAGCAGAACTGATAATCTTTCTGTGTGCAGCCCATTTTTCACCCTCAAGAAACGCCAGCCCGCCTGTAAGAATCTTGCCTGTCTCTGAAAAGGGCTTCTGAAATACGTGGGGTTTCCTTAAGATCTCCTTTATGAGCTCTGGATCCGTGATATTCAATCTTGGCCATGGACCGAACCATAAGAAAGAATTCTTCCCTGATTATTCAAGTTAAGTGCAACATCATGTGGACAAGCATTGTCAGCCATGTGAATAAATATTCTTAATAATTATTATTTCTTACCATACTTGGTAAGGATCTGGTGGTAATATGAGAGAATGTGGGGTGAAGGATCATCGGACAGTTTAATCGATCTTGTTTGTTCAGCTTTGATGACTTTCATCATGTCCTTCAGGTCTCCAATAAAGGGTTTGTAAAGATTCCCCTCTAGACCTTGCTTCCTCAGAAATTTCTCCAGCTTTCTTGGCCTAAACCATACCCAATTTAGTAGCTTCATTGCCAATATTATGGTTGCAGATGCAACAACAGATTTGAGAATCGAGCCCCATGTTGCGTCCATTTTTTCCAGGCCAAAATGAACTGAAACTGCACCAGAATGTGCTTTTGCTGTCAGAAGTAATGGTTGGAGTCAAATAAATTTTGATTAAGATCACAAGCGACCAAGTCTAATTAATGATCAAATTATATTGTAAAGTTAAGCGTCATCTACTGAGATACGATTGGAGTGTTTTTTCTCCATTTAGTTTTATACACATATCTGTTTCTCCTACGTAAAATACGCTGTCAATGTAATGAAATGGTTACAACAGAATATTATGATTTAATTCTTGAGTATTTTGTTGTGAGGTATGCAAAATATCAGAACCATAATTTTTTGGAAACAAGTAAAAATGGTAGAAAAAAATCAAAAAAAATATACATGAGTATTTTAGCTAATTGAAGTTTACGTTTGATTGCGCGGGAAGAGTTGGCCGGCTGCAATCATCAGTTATCTAAACCATATTCTTTTTGTAAGGTCAATACACTTAGCTGGCATTTGTTCCATTCTATCTCAGTTTTTTTGGTATGTTTTTCCTCTTCTGTCGCTTCACATTTCAATTTAAAATGCTAGTGAAAATGCTTGTTTATATGGATTTGCTCTTAGCTTTCCAGAATTAACGGCGTCTGTACACGAATAAGCAGAAGAAGTTGAGAAAAAAAATTTGACTTAAGTAGAGGAGATGTACAAGTGTATAACCACAATACATAACTTGATCAAGTGAAAATTCAGGTTACAGTTGCGTTTTGGATTTGATCTCATAAAAATGTTAAAAGATTTTGGTGAATTTGCTCTTAGGCTGAATCAAAAAATTCATTCCAACTTCTCCACCCAATGCAATGATATATGATGAATTGATTAGGTGTGTTGTTGTACCATTTGTCGAAGCGTTCGTCTGCTTCGACAAACAATGAAGGAAAGCCTTCTAGAAAATTACAACAATTGCTTTTGGAGTCATGCCCCAACTCAATAAGATAAAATAAAATTTTTATATATAAATTAAATCAATTAAAAGACTAAAATGAGAAAATTGTTCTTTATCTCTTTACATTGCTAACTCTCCTCCACATCTGAAATTGTCAACAAAAAAGAGTGAGTTCAGAAGCCGAACAAATATTTTACATATATTTAAGATACAAAATATTCAACAGTCCAAAGTAACTTATAATGATTTATAATCAGCATCACCATGTGACTATAACCCAAAAATCGCTGGACAAGCCACTACCATATCAAAACTTATAAAATTTCGAAGCTAGTTTCGAGCTGGCATATACAAAGATTCATATTGCATAGATTCTATATCACATAGCAAAATGTAATAGTCAACATGGTTATGCAAAACCTATTCTTATATTAAGGATTGTGAACATTTTAAACCTTAAACATAAGTAAAACACTCACCCACTACTCTTATAAAGTTAAATAGAAGCACCACTTGAAGATCCTTCCTCCCATCTTCTTCCTCTAATGCCTTGTCCTCTTCTTTCGATATTTTCTCATTTCACAAGGTAAGCATGTTTTTACATATTCCTAACATATATAAGCAATTTTTGTAATTCATAAATTAATTCCCCGTATTCCTACATAATACACCACTATTTCTCATTTTTAATAAAATGCACCTCTACATATACTTGAATAAATATGTTATTACTCCATAATCCCCCACTATTATATGATTAATGCACCACTATTTTCTTCATTCGTATTATAAGTAAAGACATTATTACATGATAAATACACCACTATCTCTCATTCTCCGATAACACCACTTCATATTCCTCTTATAATTTATAACCATAATTTCAGGAATAAAAGTCCACTAATTATCAATACTTAGTTGAGTTAATAAATCAATTTATTATTATTGTTATTATTTGGGGCATTACAATATGCGATTTGTTGCTCTCTTCTGCAAGCAGAGTAAATCCACAAGAGAACTAATCAATGGTGTGCATATGGTCGGTGTAGTGGCGTGATTCCCTTGGTATGCACGGACTTCTTTTTAAAATACTATATTATTAATGTGATGTAGTGGCTAAATTTTGAAATGAAACAAAAAGTAAAAAGGATAAATTATTACACGAATACCCAAAATAAAAACAAAATCTGTTCATAATAATTGATAAGCTTTAAAATAACTTAAAAAAAAGTCTTCCTTATAAAGATAATATCAAAGATCCGTATGCTTGCCTATTTATAAGTCTCTAAAAAAAATCTAATTCTCTAATAGATAGAAATATAGTAAATATATTATTATTTTTATAACACCTAACTCCCTAAAAAAAAAATTAAACAACACCTAACTCTTTAAAAGATAATATAAAATTTGAAATCACAATAAATATAATGTTAATTTAGAAAAAAAAAATTTTAAAAATAAAACTTATTACCTAATAATAAGCATAAAATATTTCCCATTTCATCAAATCTTCTAGAAGATTACTTCAATCAATATTCAGTCTAACTTCAGTAGCACAATGTTATTAATGTTAATTATTTATTTAATTAAAAAAATTATAATATAAAAATAAAATGTTTGAAAAGAAACAAAAATATGATGAAGTGAATTGAATAAAATCAACTCATTGCTACAACATATTAAAATCTAGTATTTAAAAGTCTGAAATATATAAAGACATCAAAAGAATGTGAAATTTTGTTTAAATATTGTCGTGAAATATAAACTTGAAGATTATTTTGTGAGAAGTTAGAAACTCAAAACATTCAAAGCTAAAAGTATTTAAATAAGATTGTACACTTTATCTGAAGAACAAAAAAAACAAATTCGAGGAAAAATTAAAACTAAGTTATAGTATAAAATAAAAAACAGATAAATAGTAGGGCACAAGATTGACAGGCTTTAAGTGGTTGAAAAAGTTTAGAGTTAAAAAATTTTAGGATTACTTTAAACTTAAAAAGATGGTGACAATAAATTATAATATAAATATATAAAAACATAAATTATTAGATAATATGCCGCAAAAAATGTAGAAAAATTTGTCTTATTTTAATTTTTGCTTAAATATTGACCAAGTCAAGACAAAAAGTGATAGTAAAAATAGAAAAATTAAAAAATCCAAGTGATAATAAAATAATTATAACCTTAAAACTGATTTTAGAAAATAAGCTACTAAGAAATATTTTTGGCTTGATTCATTGCTTAGTCAGTTAGTATATGAAGAGAAAAGTATGACACTAGTAATAAAATTTGAAATAATATATTGATGAACAATTATAAACTCAAAATTAATTTGAAAATAGAAATAAATCAGAAAACATACGCAGAAAATTACCATATAAAAAGGAACAAATTTCGTCGGGATAATTTTTTGATGGAATGGCGGAGTCCGTCCAAAGGGGCATTTTTTTTTTTTTTTTCCTAACATTTTCACATTTAAGCAATTATTTCATAAAAGGGACAAATCATATTAATTGTAGTCACGACACTTTCAGTTCACATTCCAAAATATTCAAACATCATTCTCATTTACTCAAAACAACTTCAGGTCATTTTTATTTCCTAAAAACATCAAACTTAAATTTGAAGAAGAGAAGGGAACAGGACATAGATGAAAAGGAAGAAGACCAAAAGAGAAATTGAAAGGCAAAAGATAAAAAAGAAAAAGGAAAATAGGAAATTAGCGGCAAGGGTATTTTGAGCAATGCATCTGTAATCACATTTTATAATTAAATTCAATATAAAATTGTATTTAGATATCATTTGAAGTATGCATGTTATCAAATAATCACATCTTACATACAATCATATGTAAGTTTAACCTTAGCTTATAATCATCATTCCAATTTTTGATGAACTTTCCAACACACTATACCGATATATGCCTAAGATGATAGTAACTAACAATTACTATACATATACTTATTTAGGACCTTATGATATTGGCTCAAGATTGCGCAAAATGATGGGAGCACCATACTGGGTTGCAAAGTTAGAATAGAAATAGGAGCATATAAATAAGAGGGAGACAGCTCAAATGAGAACCACTTTAGGATCATCGTTATAGCCATTTTTGCTTCAATCATTGCGTAATTCTACCGGAGGTAGATGGGAGGGCCTGAAACAAATGGTAAAAAAGAGGATTGGATCTTTGCCGCATTGGTAACCCCCTCGAAAAACCTCTCAGGTTTGAACTCCTTTGCATCATCACCCTATATTTTGGGATCATGATGAAGTAGCCCTATTAGCAATGCCAAATGCACCCCTTCTGGTACAGTCAGTTTCCCAAATCTCATTGTCTCTCTATGGCCTCGATCTGTCAAAGGTACCGATGGGTATAACCTTAGAGCTTCTTGCAGGATCATAGTCACATGCAAATTAAGTCTAGTTGCTGTTAATAGAAGGCCTAATTAAGTCTAGTTGCTGTTAATAGAAGGCCTAAAAAGTTAGTCATAGGCAATTCCTTCTAGAAATTCTTACGTGCATTCTCACTAGTAACAACAAAGATAATGTTGATTATGCCTTGAAATTTAAGTTACAAATAGCAAAAAATAGAAGAAACAGAGCGAAGTGGCATGGAATGGATAAAATGGGTGTTGGAGTGTGCCCCGGTGCATGTTGGCAAAATACCGCATTCTAGGGTACAAGGAAAGGTGCACTCGGGTGCGAAAAAGCCCACGATGTGCACCTGGGTGTGCGGCACATTGGAATGCCATGCCAGGGTACAAGTTCCACGTGCCCTAGCACAGCATGCTCAAATAAAATCAAGGATACACGTGCCGGGGAGCAAGTCTTACTGGGCTTGGCACGATGCGCAAGCCCACAGGCAATTTTGTTATTTTTTTTGGGTATTTAAACCCTATTTTCTTTTAGGTTGATAGGATACAAACCCTAAAAACTAGATTCTATATTGATTTAGAGATTGCATCTCAGAACTGAATTTAGAACGAGGGTGTTTGGTGTTCTCTTGAAATTTGTGGGACTTAAATTGTACTTTGCACTTTAATTTGGATCAATAAATTCATTTATTTGTTAGGTGGATTAGACACATTATTGAACCACATTAAATTTATTGTCCCTCTTATTGAATTACATTATTTTTATTTCTCAATCATACTATTTGGTCTTTCTGGGCTTCAACAAATTGATATCAAGAGCTAGTATTGATCAAATGTTAGTCATGAAGTATGAGGTATAGAAATTTGACAGGAAGAACGATTTTAGGCTATGGAAAATGAAGGTGCAAGCATTCCTATTTCAACAAAGTTTATAGAGAGCATTAAATAATAGAAGTTTCTTGCTAGAGATGCTGTCAGATGAAGAGAAGGATGAATTTATAGTGAAGGCTTATGGGACACTAGTGTTATTGTTAGTTGATAGTGTATTGAGAGAGGTCACCACAGAAAGTACATTAGTGGAATTATGGTCAAAGCTAGAGAGTCTATATGGCGAAACCTTCACAAATTAGCTGTACTTGAAATAGTGGTTATACATAGTGAGGGAATGAAGGTACATCTAATACTTAGCATATTGATTATTTCAATAAGGTGATTCTAGAGTTTGCTAATTTATATGTACAAATTGAAGATGAAGATCAAGCTTTAATTCTTTTATGTCCTTTGCCTAAATCGTTTGAGCACTTGGTTACTACTTTATTTTTTGGGAGTGATACAATTTTAATAGAGGATGTGAAGGCTTCATTGAATTTGAATGAATTGAGAAGACATGTCTAAGGTAGTAATGATAGTGAAAGTGAGGAAGGATTGATTGCAAAGGGGAGATCAAAAGAAAGAGGAAGGAATAGAGGCTGATCTAAGTCTTGAACTAAGCCTAGAACAAACGATAAATGTTTTAGGTATGGAGAAAAGGGGCACTAGAAATGAAATTATCCAGAGCGTAGAAAGACGAAAGATTCAAGTGAATCTTCTAATAAAAAATGGGATGATGTTGCAAGAATTGTTGAGGATGAGTCTGATGGTAGGTTTGTTCTCAATGTTACTGATATTATTCTGAGTTCGAAGCGGATTTTGGATAATGGTTGTTCTTACCATATGTGCCCATGAGAGGATTGGTTTATCACTTATCAGTATGATGGTGGAAAAGTGCTCATGGGAAATGATGCTTCTTGCAGAGTTGTAGGGATTGACACAGTGAGTATTAAAATACATGATGGTATTGTAAGGACACTAATAGATTTGTATCATGATTTTGATTTCAAGAAAAATCTAATTTTGCTGGGTACTCTGGATACGAATGGTTGTGAGTATAGAGCTTGAGATAGAGTTCTACGAGTTTCTAAAGGGCACTGCTAATTATGAAGGGGGATAAGAGAAATGGTCTTTATATATTATGGAGTAGTATAGTTTCTAGTGCTGCATCAGTTTCTTCAACAATCAATGATACTACGAGATTGTGGCATATATAGCTTGGGCATATGCGTAAGAAAGGGATGTCAGAATTGAGCAAATGGGGTTTACTTTGTGAAGAGAAGACTGTGGAGCTGGATTTCTGTGAGTAGTTAGCACCGTAGCTCATAAGACCAATGGCATCTTGGATTATATTTACTTAGATCTTCAGGGGCCTTCTTAAGTTCCCTCAAAGGGTGGTGCCAAATACATGCTGACATTCATTAATGATTTCTCACAGACAGGATGGGTGTGCATGTTAAAGCATTATATTGATAGAAAATATTTCACTATATCATATTAATGTTATTGTTAAAATCAAATAAATATTTTTTAAACTTAATAGTTCTAATTACGTAACTTATCCAATAAGACATACGTTTTTGAAAAAAATTCAAATCTTAATTAAATTAATATGACCAAATTCAAGTTAATTATATAATAAGTGAATTATACTTGTTATGTTGTTGACATATACTTTAACAATAGTTATCACATGATTAGTTAAGTCATGTAAAACTTTCTTCCTCATCCTCCATCATGCTCCAAAGAAAAAATTTAGTTTGATCCTTCAAAATGTAGTTTGATAAAAATAATATATATATATATATATATATCCTATTTTCTTTTAAAAATAATTATTGAAAGTTAATAATGCCACATTATTATCTCAATTGAAAAATAATTTATTTAAAAAAAGCTATTTAAAGAAATAAAAATTTAGTTGATTCTTTTTAATGGCTTCTAATAGAGCTATCAACTATATTTTCCTATTTTTTGACCCATTTTTGTCTTTTAACTTAAATAAATAAGGTTAAGAATTTTTTTTGAATTTGTGGTACAACATGAAAGAATTTTTGCTATTAGTTTTCAATAAAATAAAATACACACATCATTATATGTAAAAATAAATCAAAATATATTTTAAAAAAAATAGATAAATACACAAATGAATAACAAGATTAAAAAATTAAATGAACTTAGTTTATTATTTCTCATTATCATATTAAGTGTAATATTGTATATGAGTTTGACACCTAGTTTGATATATAATAAATATTTTTCTCTTTTCATTTTGGGGGAGAACCTATATTTGTACAAATATATTTATAAAATATTATTCTTTTTTTCTCATCAATATTTAAACATGTGATTGTAAGATTTAATCTATTCTTGTTCATTGCCATATTAAATTTACTATCACATTTGAATTGAACACATGTTTTCATATATATAAAATCTCTATCCTTATTTTTGGGGGATAACGCAGAAATAATATCTATACAAATGTATTTATAGAGAATCATATTTTCCTCATCAATTGATTTTTCTTAATTAATTTAAATGCAATTATTACTTTTTATGAGTCTAATAAAGTAAATTTAGTTATAGTTTACCATAGAATCATATGTATTGAATGTGATACTAATACTCATTAGGTGGGAATATAATTTAATTTTTTAATTTTAATTTAATTTTTCTATAAGCCAAACTAAATATGTCGGTAGAATTATACATTTCAATATAAGGAATAATATTTGCTATGTAGGAAATTTTGATTTAATTAATTTTTAATATAATTTTTATTTTCTATGTGTCTAATTAAAAATACACTTAATTTGGAATGAATTTAATAAATGCAATGTATATACATTTGATATATATGCACTTTTTAAGTGGAAAAACTTGTTTTAATTAATTACAGTTATTATTTTCTACGAGTGCAATTAAAAAAAAAACTTAATTTGATTGTAATTACCAGTAAACTATGTGTTTTAAATATGGTAATTTCAATAAATATAATTACATTTGCTAAGTATAAAATTTATTTATTTAATTTCAATGTAATTAATATTTTGTATAATTCTAATTAAAAATATATTTAGTTTGTAACAAATGTAATAAATACAATGACATATAAGACGTATATACATTATTTAAGGTGAAAGACTTGATTTATTTAATTATAGTCATAATTTTCTGAGTCTAAATACAATCTATATGCATTTGATGTATATATATTAGTAAGGTTGAAAGACTACATTATTTAGTATAAATTTAATTAAACATATATTTAAGTTATAAAAAATATAATAAATACAATGATATATATTTGATGTATATACATTGTGTGACTTCCCTAAAGTTCCAATGGGTAAAATTTAAAAATCATGATTTTAATTTGATTAAAAACATTTGGGGGTCAAAATGTAAATATGAAAGAATTTAATTGTAAAAAATTTAAAAATTTTGGGGGTCAATTTATAAATATTTTGGGTCAACTAGGTCAATATAGAGCACTTATTAGTTGAGGGGTTAAATAAAAAATTGTGGGAAAATTTTGGGGGTAAATTTGTGATTATGAAAACTGCATACATAAATTGCAATTCCCCCTCCCCCATTTTTATTCAATTTTCGTGTGCAAACTTCTGCTTTCCTCTCTGGAGAATTCCCTTTGGCAATGGCGAAGTTTGAAAACTAAATGACCACTAGTTTCCTCTCATCGCCATGAACACAACCATACCACATGCACCCCAAATTGGCCAGCGGATCACTGAAAAATTGAAGCTAAAACTAGGCGGTAGTAGTAGTAAGTGGAGGATGTGGTAGCTTAATAGCAGAAGCTTGTGTCTAGAACGTGGGTTTTGTAGGGCTCAGCTTAGAGAACAATCTAGTGTCCTCAATCTCCAGCATTGACTACTTGTGGTGGCAGAATTGAGCAAAAGGGGCAGCAGTGGTAGTGGCATGGTGAAGTAATGTGATTCAAGCTCCAATTGATGGTTAATTCAACAATGAAACTAGAAATTAGTTTAGGCATATTACTGTATGCATTGAGACGCGTTGATTGGTGGTGATAACTAGCAACTTCGACGATGGCAGACAGTGGCGCATGGTGGACTTGATGCAAAATCTTCAACTCATCATAATGATCACATGCACGTTATTTTCTTGACGTGGTTTGTTTCCAAAAATTGAGTGAATTAGCAAATTCGGTGGGAAATAAGCTTTGTTCCCTTTGAGCTTTTGATTGTTCTTGTTGGTGTATAAGTTCATGTATCTTGGTGAAATTGGCATTTAAGTTGAATTGGGATTGAGACAACGGATGCATGGTTATATGTATAATGTTAGGTGGACCTGAATTTGTAAAATAATATATAATCCTTGATTAATTAAGTTAATTTAGGTAACTAAAACTCTAATCTTGTGCATAATGATGTATGGAGTAACTAGATTTAATTGTTGTAATTACATATCCGACTTTTGTGTAATATTGCAAGGACCAAATATCAATAGGAATTGACATAGGAAATTATTATCAATCCAAACAAATAAGTCTCTTGTAAATATTATAGCGTTATTAGTATAATTAGCATGTTAACCTTACGATGTTCTCGAAACCGAGCCTCTAAAATATTGTACTAATTGGAAGATAATAGATATTAAGATATAAAAGATTTAATTATTGTTTAAAGAAAATGATACAAGCATTTTGACATTAAGTACGTTCTTTTGAAATAGGTGACAAGAAGTTAGGATTTGCAGGGCAGTAGGATGCGATGGCATTTTATATGGGAATTAAGGTGAGCGTATAGCCTTTATTCTTCTAGGAAATGAATGATCTTCGCAATTTTAACTTTTCTATGTCTATTATTTAATTTGACTACACTCGTTCCAGTGCCTAGAACTCCTATTATATTATTAATTTTTTGTCCCATATACCCTACTGCCATGCCAACTTTCCCTATATATGTTGATATTTTGGTCTTGTTGACTAATTAATTTCATTTTGTACTTCTAGTTAAATCATTCTACATGATGTTTATATGGCCTTTGGCCAATGTTATGTGGATTATACCATTCGGTTTAATATGATGTACATGCTTCTGATCATTATTTTGAAATACATTTTACTTGTCAGCATTACATTATGCCAACCTTGAGGATGCTCTTGGGACATTACCACCTGAAGAAACACCACGGGGTGGGTTAGGTTTAGGACTAGGTTTAAAAATATGACCAAGTGGTATGGACCAAAGGTGGCTTGTATTCTAGATAGTACCCATTTAAGATCCTGACTTGCAGATAATCAAAGGTACTTATTTGCAAGTGGCGGGATCTGGCATGCAATCACCATGCCACATGTCTACCGAGTCGAGTGCTTGGATAACGGAGTAATAAGGAAAATTTGTTATGTTATATTTGCACTCTGTTTTACTATTATGTTCTGTTTTAGGAGCAATAAGGTCAAATTTGCTAATAGTCTATTGAATTTTGTATAACATATGGTTTGTTATATCAATGCTTCATATTGTAAATTATGACATGTTTGTTATTGAATCTTTGCTTATTGATTGTTTTACTTTCAGCAGTTTTCCTTAACTATTTGTCACATACTCTCCTCACTAAGTCTTTTGGACTTATCCCCTTTTGTTGTTTCTTATTCTCTTCCCAAACAGGACCTAAAGAATGTTTGAGAGCTCGAGGCTTGCTCCAGTTGTGGATGTATTTTGTAATAGATTAAGTATTATGTATGTATGTATATCTATTGTCTCGAGTAGATTACACCTAATCGTGATACTTAGACTTTTGGATACTTTGTGAATAGTTAAGATTGACTTAGTCTTTTGGCATATATATATTTTCACTCTAGCTTAATCTTTTGGGCTTATTATCGAGCTACTATCTTTTGGGCTTTTTTGATGGATTTGGTATCTTTGGTTATCTTTTGAATTATACTTTAAGTTTGAACATATAGCACCTTAGGCTAGGACTCATTCTTGGTTGGGGTGCCATAGAGGTGGTATCGGAGCTTAGGTTTGGCAATGACCTAAGGAAATGAGTATCAGTGAGATTTATGTCCAATCTGGTGGTAGAAGGTTAATTAGTTAAGGCATGAATTCTTGGATATAGTGTTTGATACTAAGAGATAAGAGATTATACCTGGGATGGTTGACCAATCTATAATCTTTACTTTGAAAAATCAAGCATTGGACTTTAGATTGAGAGTAGAATGTTGACTATCTTGTGTGTGTTTGAAAAACCTTTATGTGATTAAGAAATTTGGAAATAAACTTGACTAGTATAGCTTTAATCAAATAAACTTATATATTGCAGGATGATGGGAGGACATAGAGAAGAAAAAGAACTCAAGAAAGATAAAGACAAAAAGTTTCTAGAGGAAAGAATTAGAGTTTGAGAACAAAAACAAGTAAAGATTATTAGAGTGATGCCAAAGCTATGGTAATTGACTATACGACCTAAATGAGGCATTGAGGGAAAGACGAGTGGAGCCTTGCCATTTAGAAATAATGATTCCAATAATAAGTGACACTATATGGAGGCTTATAGATGAAGTGGAGCATGAGAGTGAAAACATAAGACTAGCTGAGGGACAGATTGAAAGACTCCAGATGGTATGGGCTTAGATAGAGGAACCTTTAGGGGCGGATCAATGTAATATTGTTGCTATAATGCAAGTGATCATGGATGAAGTTAGAATGATGTTGGCATATTACAGGAGTGCCATAGACTAGATTATAGGTGTTGGGATAGCATCTAAGGTTGGATCCTCTAAAGTTCATCCCTCTTTGGAGCTAGGGCAGAGATAGGTTGTCCATATTGAAGAGGTATCAGAAGGGAACCTTGAGGGAGGCTCCAAAGGGAACCCCAAGGAGCTACTAGTGGAGGATCCTGAGGAGAACCCCACACATGAGCCCTCAATTGAGGCACCACAAGGGATTAACATGGAAAATGAGTTTTTGGAATTAAAAGAGGATAGTGTTGATATAGATATGCAGTTGAATATGGACAACTAGATGGATGAGGATAAGGATGAGACTATAGAGTTTGACATTATCGATGTAGAATAGAGTTAGAGGCTTATGTAAGTGTAAATATGCTTGCATATATGTATGCCCGTTTTAGTAAAAGCTTTTGGTCGCTAAATTCGAATGTAATGGGCTAAGGTTAGCCAGACTAATAGGGTTGGCCCTGAACTAAGCCTTGTTATTTTGTTCTATGACTAGGTGAATAATTAGCTTAGCTAATTTTGGGATTCTAACTTTGTATATATTGCTGTAAACAATCGCTAATGCTAACTTGGAATGAAAATGAAAGCTTTTATGTTGATTTTTGAATTATTATACTTTTATTATAATGAATTTTACTTAAATCTATTAAATACCTTATATGCAAATTTAAGGGATTAGAAAGAATTGATGATAACATTAGATATCATCACAACCTTAATGATTTGTAGGTTAAGAAGCATCCTAGATCTAAGTCGAATTAGAGAAAAGAAAGGCATCATAAAAGGGTCTTCAGATACCTACTTATGCTTGAGAAGGACAACGAGGAAGGGCACCCAATAGATGGGCTAATGTACAAAATGTCCCAGGCAGAGAGCACATGCTTTACAACAACTACTGTCGGAAGAAGAAGTTTCATAGGCTCTTCGGTTCATCAACCAGCTACGAGTCAACTAGCAAACCCTATGTTCTAAATATGACAACAATTTATGCAATTTTGCTGGTAGTAGGAACATGATGATAGAGCAAGAAATGTCGAAGAGCTTATTGAAGATCAAGTATTGAAGCGGTTTCTTTGTCTCCAGCCCTGCAATTCTTAGGGAAACTGGACGATAAAAAGGCCAAAGCATGGATTGAGAACTTGGAGAAGATATTTGGAACCTTACATTAACCAAATGAAAAGAAAGTCTAATATGCTATATTTCTACTAGAAGGTCCAACACACAATTGGTGAAAAATGATAGATTACAAGTGGACCACGGATGGAACCTAGCAAACTTGGCAAAACATTACTTAGGAATTCATGAAAAAATATGTATTGTTGGTGGCTAAGCACACAAGAGAGAGCGAGTTTATGGATTTGATATAAGAAATATCATCTGTCAATTAGTACAAAGCCACATTCAATTGATTGATTCAGTATACACCTCACATACTTGCAGATGAAGAACAATAGATCCACATATTTATAGAAAGATTATGATTGAAACTTAGACGGGCCCTTATCATATGTGACCTATGAAGCTTTAACCGTGTTGTGAGTAAGGTACTCTAAGTAGAGTCAGAACTGTAGGAAATTTGAAAAATTGAAGACAGAAGGGCAAAAAGAATGAATGCCCCATGGTGGACACAATAACCTTGGAAAAAAATAGCCAAAATTACAGATTGGGGATGTTAGTTAGTGAGCTCACAGGCCAATGGTGCCATAGATTTGGCATGAAGAGTAGCATTGAAGGAATGTGGATTTTGTGGAAGACCAGGCCACAAAGAATCTAAATGTTGGAAAAAGTAGGGCAGATGTGTGGGTTATGGTAGTGTTCAGTACTTTATCAGAGATTGCCTCAACAGAAGACAACTAACATTTGTAGGGAAAGGAAAATAGGTGAGAGGGACCAATAAGAAATCAATAGTCCAAGCACGTACGTATTCCTTAATATGAGAAGAAACGATAAACCCCAATGAAGTGGTTGAATGTATGGTTTCTATTTATGGAATTAATGTAACGTTATATATTATCTTGGAGCTACTCATTCCTTCATGTCTATTTCTTTATCTCATAAATTGAATATATGACCCAAAATCATGGCATGTCAAATAGAAGTATAGACACCCTTAAGGGTAAGGTTGATAGTCGATACTATGTTTGGGCATGCCTAGTTAGGATTAGGGAGAAGAAGTATCCAATCTATCTTATAAAAATGCCAATTTAAGAATATGATTTAATACTTAGAATGGATTGGCTATATCGGCTTAGGATACAAGTGAATTGTTACACTAAGTGTATCACTCTTGGAGGCAAGGTACCAATACTGACATGTCATTCCATAGATATGACTTCCCTGATACCTATTGTATTTCCAGTAGAGGCTAGAAAAATTCTAAGGGAGGGAGGACAGGGATTTCTAGCATACCTTATCAATAAACCCTGGGACATGACCACAACAGAAGAAGTGGAAATAGTAGTTGATTACCCAGATGTATTTCTGGAGAAGCTAAACTTATTACCACCTAATCGAGAGATAGAGTTCATTATTCACACTTTTTTGGATGTTGCACCTTTTTCTAAAACTCTTATCAAATAGCACCTCTAGAATTGAAAGAGTTGAAGAATCAACTTTAAAAACTATTGGAGAAGAAATTCATAAAGCCTAGTGTTTCTTCATAAGGAGCTCCAGTATTGCTTGTTAAGAAGAATCCTTGAGAATGTGCATAGACTATTTGGTTTTTAATAAAGTCACTATCAAGAACAAATACCTCTTGTCATATATGGAGAAGTTATTTGACCTTCCACAAGGATATATGACATCCTCAAAGCTAGATTTGAGATAGGGGTACTATCAGTTGAAAATTAAGGAAAAGGATATATTGAAGACCACATTCAATTCCCGATATGGTCATTTTGAGTTTGTAGTAATGCCATTTAGTCTAACTAATGCCCTAACAACATTTTATGAATTTGATACATCAAATTTTTCGACCGTATCTGGGTCAATTTGTGGTAATATTTATTAACAATACTTTGGTGTATTAAGAACTAGAGAGAAGCATGCAAAGCACTTATATATAATTTTAAAACATTGAGGGAGCACAAGCTACATGCAAACTTCAGCAAGTGTGAATTTTGGTTAGAGAAAATAGCTTTCTTGGGACACATCATATCCTAGAATGGAGTAGAGGTTGACACCTCTAAGATAAAGGCAATAGTCAACTGGAAAAGACTTGAGAATGTAACAGAAGTTCATAACTTTTTAGGACTCATAGACTATTATCGAAGGTATGTATAAGATGTTTCTAAGGTAACTAGCTCGTTAACTAAGTTGACTAAAAAAGTTAGCCATTTGATTGGAACGAAAAGACTGAGAAGAATTTCCAAGAATTGAAGAATGGATTGACCTCAACTCCAATTTTAGCCCTTCCATAAGGATTAGAAAGTTTTGCTATTTATACGGATGCCTCTAAGAAAGAGTTTGGTTGTGTGCTAATGCAGAATAGGCGAGTTATTGCATATGTGTTTGCAAAACTAAAACTACATAAGAAGAATTACCCTACTCATGCCTTAGAGTTAGCTACAGTGATTTTTGTGTTGGCAAAATGGAGATACTATCTTTATGTGGCCACTTTTGAAGTATACACTAATCATAAGAGTCTCAAGTATTTACACTCCTAGAAGGACTTGAACATGCGACATTGAAGGTAGATGGAATTTCTAGAAGATTATGACTTCTTTATCATCTACCACTCAGGAAAAGCAAATGTACTGGCATGTGCTTTGAGTCAAAAGGCCAGGATAGCCCACATGCTGGGAAAAGAAACATTAAAAGTCCAAGGGTATATATTGTGATAAGAATGAAATAATGAACCTAGATCGCAGGAGTAAACATGTAGCTAAAGCTATATGATGAAATACAATGAGCTCAAGCTAATGGTAGTTGGACACTGAAACAGGAAAATGTTGTTGAACAATCTAAATTTAGTATAGATAGTCAAAGCACTCTTTTATTCCATCAAAGAATATGTGTGCCTAAAGAGATAAAAGGAAAACTATTGGAAGAGGTACATAAGGTGAGATATGTGATACACGTGGGAGGCACAAAGATGTAGAAGGATTTGAAAAAATAGTTCTAGTGGAACATGATAAAGAAAGATGTTGTAGACTATGTAAAGAAGTACCTAACCTCCTAGTTAGTAAAAGTAGAGTGTCACTGACCATTAAGGTTCTACAACTACTTCCAATCCTTAATTGGAAATGAAAACATGTAACTATGGACTTTATAATAGGCCTACCGATGGCGCGAGGAAGATATGATAGTATTTGAGTGATAATAGACCGGTTAACTAAGTTTGCACATTTTCTACTAGTTGGGACATACTACAGGGTTGAAAAACTGGCAAAGTTATACATTAAGGAAATAGTCAGATTACACGAAATCCTAGCTAGTATTGTGTCATATTGAGATCCAAAGTTCACCTCAAGACTTTAGAAGAGTTTGCAAAAACACCTTGGAACAAAGTTATAATTCAACTTTGCTACTCACCTTTAAACACAAGGTTGGTCAAAAAAGGTCATCCGAATATTGGAAGATATGCTACGAGCCTGTGTTTAGATTTTGATGGGAGCTAGAACAAACACCTTTATTTAATAGAATTTGCTTACAATAACAGCTATCAGTCCACCATTTAGATGGCCTCATATGAAGCATGATATGGCAAAAGATGTAGATATCTCTTACATTGGGCAATGTTGATAAGTCCTTGGGAACCTTAAGGTTGGAACTAATTCAAGAAACTATTGAAAAAGTTAAGGCGATTAAGCAGAGAATGAAAATAGCTCAGGATCAATAGAAAAGCTATGAAGACAAGTGAAGAAAGGACTTGGAATTTGAAGTTGCTAACCAAGTACTGTTCAAAGTATCTTCAAGAAAGGATATTCGAATGATTGAAAAAGGCAAAAAACTCAGTCCGAGATATGTTGGCACTTATGAGATCTGTGAAAAAGTTGGACCAGTAGCATACCGATTGGCATTACCTCAAGGCTTGATAGGAATACATGATGACTTTAATGTATCACATCTTCAAAAGTATCATCCTAATCTCTTTCCCATGTTATTTCATATGAAGACGTATAATTGAAAAGTGAACTAACCTATGAAGAGCAATAGATTCGCATCCTGGACTGAAAATTCCAAGAACTTCGAAATTAAAAGATTCTTCAAGTGAAAGTACTATGATGCAATCACAACATAGAAAAGATAACCTGGGAGCAAGAAGATTACATGTGCCAACAATATCCTAAAGTTTTTTAGTGGTTATGTGAGAATTTGGGGACTATATTATTTTAAGAGGGGGATGATTGTAACACCCCAAAAATTTCAATTGATAAAATTTAAAAACCATAATTTTAATTTGATTAAAAAAAATTAGGGGTCAAAATGTAAAGAGGAAATGATTTAATTGTAAGAAATTTGAAAGTTTTGAAGGTCAATTTATAAATACTTTGGGTCAACTGGGTAAATGTAGAGCACCTATTAGTTGAGGGATTAAATCTAAAACTAAGGGAAAATTCTAAGGGTTAATTTGTGATTATGAAAATTGCACATATAAATAGCAATTCCTCCATCTCCCTTCAATTTTTATTCAATTTCGGCATGTAAACCTTTGCTTTTTCTCCGGTGATGGTAAAGTCTCAAAACTAAGCTAACCACTAGCTTTCTCTCATTTCCATGAACATAGCCATACCACATGCACCCCAAATTAGCAGGTAGACCACCAGAAAAGTAAAGTTAAAACTAGGTAATGATGATTGGTGGCAGACGTGGTAGCTTAATGATGGAATTGAGCAAAAGAGCAATAGATAGCAATGGCAAAGTAGTGTGGTTTAGGCTCCAATTGATGGCCAATTCAACGGCTAAACTAGAAATTAGTTTGGGCATTTTACTGTAAGTGTTGAGATGCATTTGTTGGTAGTGGTAATTGGCAACTCCAACGGTAGTGCACGGCGGCGCATGGCGAACTTGAGGGAAGAATCTTTACCTCATCGTGATGATTGCATGCACAGCATTTTCTTGAGATGGTTTAGTTCTGAAAATTGAGTGAATTAGTAAAGGGATTTGGTACCTTTAAGTTTTTGACTATTCTTGTTGGTGTATAATTTCATGTATTTTGGTGAAAATTGGAATTTTAAATGACTTGTGACCTAGACAATGGATGCATGGTTATATATAATGTTAGGTGGACCCCAATGTGTAAAATAATATATAATCCTTGATTAATTAAGTCAATTTAGGTAATTAAAAACCTAATCTTGTATATAATGATTTATGGAGCCACGTTATTAAAGATTGGATTATCACTAATTAGATTTATTATTTTAATTATATATGCAACTTTTGTGTAATGTTGCAAGGACCAAATATCAATAGGAATTTGAATTGATTCTTACATTCCGACTAAATTGTTGATTTAGGACTTAAATTATTAAATTAGGGAATATTGACATAGAAAATGATTATCGACAGGAACAAATAAGTCCCTCATCAATATTATAGTTTTGTTAGTATAATTACCATGTTACCCTTACGATTTTTTTGGAATTGGGCCCCTAAATATTGTACTTATTGGAAAACAATCGATAATAAGATCTAAACTATTTAATTATCGTTTAAAGAAAATGATACAAACATTTTGACATTAAGTATGCCCTTTTTAAATAGGTGACGAGGAGCCAAGATTTGCAGGGCAGTAGGATGAGGATAGCATTTTCTGTGGGAATTAAGGTGAGGTTATAGCTTTTGTTCTTTGGGGAAGTGAATGTTCTTCGTTGTTTAAACTTTTCTGTGTCTATTGTCTAAATTTGACCATACTTTTTCTAGTGCCCAGAACTCCTGTCATGTTATTAGTTTTCTATCCCATATACCCTATAGCCTTGCCAACTTTCCTTGGATGTATTGATATTTTGGTCTTGTTGACAATTTCATTTCATACTTTTGGTTAAATTGTTATGCATGATGTTTATATGACCTTGCCAACCAATGTTTTGTGGATTATACCATTAGGTTTAGTATGATGTACATACTTCTAATCAGCATTTTGAAATATGTTTTACCTATTGGCATTATGTTATGTCACCCTTGAGGACGCTCTTAGGACGTTACCACCAAGATCAGGAATAGGTCTAGAAAGACGTCTGAACAGTATGGACTAATGGTGGTTGGTGTCCCGACTAGTACTCACTTATGATCTAGACTTGCAAATTATCGAAGGTAGCTATTTGTGAGTGTTGGGATCTAGCATGCAGCCGACCATGCCACATGTCTATTGAGTCGAGTGCTTAGGTAATGGAGTAATAAGGGAAATTTGTTATGTTATATGTATACTCCATTTTAGTGGTTTTGTTTTGTCCTGGGAGCAATAAAGTCGGATTTGCCAATAGTTTGTTGAATTTTTGTTTACTATGTGTTATGTTACTTCATTGCTTCATGTTGTAACTTATGGCATGCTTGTTATTAAATCCTTGTTTCTTGATAGTTTTGCTTTCAATAGTTTTTCCTTGATAATTTGTCACACACTCCCCTCACTGAGGCCTTAGTACTTACCCCCTTCTATTGTTTCTTATTCTCTTCCCAAGTAAGACCTGATGAAAGTTTGAGGGCTCGAGGCTTGCTCGAGTTGTGGATGTATTTTGTAATAGATTGGGTGCTATGTTTGTATATATATCTATTGTCTTGACTAGATTACAGCTAATCGTGATACTTAGACTTTTGGATGCGTTGTAAATAGTTGAGTTTGACTTATTCTTTTGGTATGTACATATTTGCACTTTGGGTCGATCGTTTGGGCTTATTATCAAGCTACTATCTTTTGGAGTTATTTGGTGGATTTAGCATCTTTGGTTATCTTTTCAATTATGCTTTAAGCTTGAATATGTAGCACCTTAGGCTAGGACTTATTCTTGGTTGGGGTGCCACACATTATTTAAAATGAAGGACTCGATTTAATTAATTATAGTTATTATTTTATATGAGTCTAAATATGATGTATATACAATTTTATGCATATATATTATTTAAGTTGAAAGAATTGATTTAATGGTAGCAATTACCGTTACACCTTGAGTTTTAAATGTGATAATTTTATTAGAGAGGGATATTTTTATCTTCGTGCAAAAAAGAAGAAACCACTATAGTACTCATTCATACTTTTATAAGCAGTATAGATACGGAATTAAGAAGTTCATGAAACAATTATTTATCTTATCATTTTAAATAAGTTGGGAATCAAAAGAAAAGAAAGAAAAAAGTTAAGACTGTGATTGTTCGTGATTTCATTTATCAGTTTCCATTTCTAAGAGAGAATAGTGAGATTTTTGTGTCTATGAGAGTGCTAATTTTTTTTATGAGAGAGTGATTGTTTATAAGGTAAAAATGTAATGATTATAGTTGATATGACAAGTGAAAGTTATGAGATGGTGATTGGTTGTAAGAGTTTTTTGAGAAAAGTTTATAAGATGGTGATTGATTATAAGATTTTTTGTGAGAAAATCTTCTGAGATGGTGATTGGTTGTGAGTTATAAGTTAAAATGTTGTATATATAATAAATATTATATTATTTTATATATTGGTTTTATTAGAATAAATCCTATAACAAATACTAAAATATGGTGATGAATTCATGAAATAATTTAAACAATTAAAATAGAAAATTTTATTTAAATACAAAAATTTATGGGTAAATGTAATTAAATATTATGAAACTAAGTTTATTTAAATATTAAATATATATGTAAATATAATTGTAAATTATGACAATAATTTTATTTATATATTAATATACATGTAAATATAATTATATATTATGAAAATAATTTTGTTGAAATATTAAAATATACATGCAAATACGATTATATATTGTGAATTTAATTTGATTTATATATTAAGATATACATGTAAATATAATTATATATTATGAATTTAATTTTATTTAAATGTTAAATTATACATGTAAATATAATTTTGGAGGAAAATTCAAGAGAAAACTGTGGAGAATAGGGAGAGAGGCAGAGAATATTTTTCTGAGGGAGGCAAAAAAAATTTTTCAAAGGGAGAGAAAAATATTGAGGAGTAACCTTTTTCCTATGAAATGTGGTTATGGGATGTATTTATGGCGTGAGAAAAAATTCTCACATCCATCACATGTTTTGAGCAGAAAAGTACTTTAAGATGCTTGCTTGTGAGAAATTTTGTCACAGGCAATTTTCCACAAGCAAACACAACCTAAAAGATCTTTGATAAAGATTAGTGGGAGGAGCAAATCTCTAGCTAAAAGTGTTGATTTAATATAAAGAATATTATTTAGATCACTGATAGTTACATCCTATCTACTTTTCCGGGGCCACCAAACATAAACTTCAATTAAAGAAACATTTGTGTACATATTTTACATATGTGATTTGATTTTGATCTTATCATTTATAATATGAAGAAAAATCTCATTAGAATTGTTTGATGATCCTTTACCTCGCATTATACTTTCTCATACTACCACCACCTATATCCTTACGAAGTGGGGGGGG
>JACGDI010005265.1:11363-25352 GCA_014898725.1 Jacaranda copaia | reverse complement strand
TATCATTAATGAAATAAAAAGTATACATTAATCATTAAAGTATAAAGCCATAAAACAATATTGTCTCACTGATTAATGAATAGCTTTCTCAATTCTTTTATTAAAAGTAAAAGTGGAGTACCTTTATCAATTTGTAGTGTGCAAATATAAACTTTCTTAAAGATGTAGATACTATTTTGTCTATATATGTGTGTGTAATGCTTATAATATTTTACATGTATTTACATAGAAGATGAAGATATAAACTTTAAAAATAATCATCTTTCCCTAACCCTGAATTTGCCTCTTAATTTATCATTAATATTATCTCAATTGTTTATAACTATATACATATATTTTCACTCTTTTCACTTTATATGCTTTTTAATTTTAAAATCATTGATTGACAATTCGAGCATTGATTCAAATCCCCGTAAGTTCCCATAATAAATTCTTTAATTAAGCTTTACAGATTTTCATTAGTTTAATTTCACCTTTTCTGTCTCCAATTTGATTAATATTTACTATTTCAATTCATATGTTTTCTAAAAATCGTATCTCCAATCTAATTTGTTTATTAAAAATTTCAGTTTTTCTATATATTTAAACGGCGGCATGTTAATGCCCAAACATTGAGTCCCTAATCTTAATTAGTTACATTCAACTAAATAATTATAAGCACACGCATCACATGCACACATATTATATACATGGTCCACTCTATTATTGTGTCGATTTCTTTTACTATTATAGAGAGAACTAAGAAGTCAATAAAACAATTATTTAACTTATCATTTTAGATAAGTTATATGCGAAGCAAAAGAAAAGAAAGAGAAAATAAACTACATCTCTATAAAAGAGTAGAAGGAATGAATAATTATGGTACGATTGTGATGATGTTTGGATATGAGAGTGGAAGAGTTGGACCTTTGCCCACAGTAATCCACAAAGGGATGGAATGGAGATGGATATGAGGATAGGAGCAGGTCAAGTCCTCCAAGCAATCAATACATGTGAAGCTAGCCAAGGAGGCCTTAGTTAAGGCAATTTGATGCTCAAGTCAGTATAATCGATCAAAATTTAGAGCGGCAGAGTGAGGGCTAAAGTTATAATAAACATACCTCATGGAGTGGTTGCAATGGGATATTTATAGTTTCTCATGGGAAGTTAAAATATTTGTGATGTCCTTGCTCATGTAGTGAGGACTTTCTTTGCATGAGGGCTTTTTAGGTCTTTCTTTGTTTAAAAACACTCTTCTAGGTGGCGCTTCTCCCTATTTTTTTGGGATATGAAGGAGATCTCCACATTTAATGCGGAGGCATGCTAGTGGTACTGTAGAGCTATGCTCATTTAATGTGGAGGCACGCTACCTGTTAACGTGTTTAATGCGGCACAATGGTGGTTGAGTTTCATTTAATGTGACAGTGATTACTGGCAGAAAAAACCTTTTTGTTTCTCAGGTCGACCTCTTCTGGCTGACATGCCTCCTTGGTTTTGGGTCTCTCCTTCACATTTTGGTCCAATAAAGGACTTCTTAGGGTCGAGATACTTCGATGTCTACAGGCCTTTCGATCATAGTCTAGTTGACTAAAGAAATGGTGATAGCCTATGTTGGTCAACTAGCCTAATGCATGCCTAGGTCTGGTCTGGTTCTATTAGGCTTGCTTTACTTCCCGATATCAAATTGGTGAGCAGGGATGAGGTAGGAATGAAATGAGCTTTTCTGAGTCGATTCATAAACTCATAATTGGTATAATTTGGATATGGGAACAACCATTCCCATAGGACTCCCCATTCTCAAAAGCATAGGTTTAGTTATTTCCCCCCTCCTCCATAAATTTAGCTATTCCTAATCCATTGGGAATCAAACTATATTTTTCTTTTACAAAATTACCCTCCAAAATTTAACAAAAGACTTTGATATTGAAAAGAAAAAGAAAAAGAAAAAGAAAACTTCACTTAGTAAATATTTAATATTATGCTCTAACTTATTTGATTGTTACATCTTTGATTTAATTATATATTTTACTCATATGTTTTTTTATTCAAATTAATAAAAATATTAAATTATTATACATTATTAAAAAATAAAAAATAAAAAATTAGAATAATTATGCATCTTTCAATTTTCATAATAAAAAAAGTAGAAACATCATCAGCATGGTTGATGCCAAATAAAAAATCATCTATATATCATTTAAAATATTAATTATACATGCATATCTTCTAACGATTAAGAAATATATACAAAATCAATAAATGAAGAGTCATGGGTTATATCAATGACACTTCAAATTAAACTTTTAAAAAAGTGCAATAAAGGCATTCTTACATTATCATAAAAAAATAACCATTTTAGTTATAAAATATTTTATAATTTTTAATAATATTTTATCAAAAATATGAAAAAAACCTTGCAAAGTTATAATTATAGAAAGAGAATTTCAACTGAATTGTGCTAATACTTTTCTGGTGTAAACGTACATAACATAGCTGATGAGATATAAAATGCATATATTTACTAATGTAATTTGAATAATATTAAAAGTGATATTAAAAATGCATAATTGTAGACTTACCCCACAATTTTTTTTATAATAATATATAAAAGAATTTATAAATATTTTTATTTTAATAATTTTTTTGCAAAATGGTGATTTGGTCGTTTAATAAATTTCATTCTATTCGTACCCAAGTATTACTAATACCAATAATGAGAATAGAATCAAGTTAAAGTGAGGAATGACGATTCCATTCACTCTTTTTCTTAGTGTTTACCAAGCATAGGACTAGTTATACTAGTACCATTCCTTTCTCACATTCATTCAATTCCCACCTAATTCCATTTTTGCATACCAATCACCACTTTAAAGTCATGTTGACTTAACATAAAGAATACAACATAGATTGCTCATGGTTACATCCATCAAACATATTCTTCAATTAACAAAACACTCATTGATATAATCTAAGAATATTATTTGATATGATCTGATTATTTATAATCTTACACTACAAAAAATTAGAGGTTAAAAATTCATCGTCTAAGCTATGAAATTGATCTGGTCAAGTCCAAAGTGAATGCTCTCCTAACTAACAATTATTTTTTTCTTATATATATAAATGTTTCTACAAATAATTTAGAATTAATTTATTATTTTTGTAACGAACATGATTGGTGGTTGATAGCTAATATTTTTTGTTGCTCCTTGTTTTAAAAAATCTATATTTGCTATGGAAAATTTGTAATTATAATTTGTAGGATGGCTATGAAATTTATTTCGTAGCATATTTTCACAGTGGATGCCTGATCTTTTAGGAGTGTCAATTATAATTTGACTTCTAACATTACGACTTATGCGCAAGTGCGCATTCTGATACAGTTCCAATTTAACTCAGGCTAGAAAAAGTAGGACGAAACGTGAGGCTTAGTTTTCATCTTTATCACTGTGCAGCAAAGTTACTAGATTTGCTCTGGTTTAGGCCAAGAAAGATGGAGAAAATTTTGAATAATCTTTTTCCTTAAATTTACCTCTGTCACTTAAAGTTACTATCAATTTACCTCAACTGTATAATATTTATATGTTTCACATTTTGCATAATTCAAATTTACTCTCTATATTTCATAATTTTTAAAATTATTAACTGATGATTCGCTTCTTGACTTAAATCCCCATTTTGTTTATATATGTAAATCTTTCAATGAAACTGAATCACAATTAAACAACTACAAAATATTTGCTATAGAACTCCATTGATTTGATTTCACCATTTTTGCCTCTGATCAAACTAATATTTACTATTTTCATTAATATGTTAGCTTAAACTAATGTCTCTAATCAAATTTGTGGAGTTGAAAATTAATTTCAAAATCAAGTTATGGACATTTTCTAATCGAAGTTCCTAACCTCTACTCTCGAAACACTACCCATTTAAAGTTTGCACATGTGGGCCTCACAAGTTCTATTATTATAGAAAGAATTAAAAAGTCCATAAAACAATTATTTATGTTATCATTTTGAATAATATAATTAAGGAATCGAAAGAAAAGAAAGAAAAAAGTTAAAACATCTTTTAGAAGGCATGGAAGGAGTTGATGTCTACCTAAAAGTGTTGACTTAGAGATGCGATTTAGATCACTGATAGTTGCACCTAACCAACTTTTCCATTAAAAAATCATAAACTTTGATAAATGGATTTGGGTATACCTCGACCTCAAAAGTTAGCTTGTGAGGTGAGGGGTTGTTCAAATTCATATATCTAGTCTAGAACATATCTACTTAACGGATGTGGGACATGTAACAAACTTCAATTAAAGAAACGCTCGATCAGTATGCATATTTTACAAATATGATTTGATTTGATGTGATTATGACTAATTTTACAAATCTAATTTGACTACAAACATTAATACTTATATACAAGAAGTTCACATTCAGATGCAGTTTCCAGTTTCATTTCAGCCTGGAAAAAATGGAGGCAAAATGGGGCTTAATTCTCATATCTATCATTGCAGCTACATCCTTAGTATCTGCAATGAAGTTACTAAATAGGCTTTGGTTTAGGCCAAGAAAGCTGGAGAAGTTTCTGAGGCAGCAAGGTCTCGATGGGAATCCTTACAGACCCTTTCTTGGAGACCTGAAAGAAATGACCAATGTCATTAAAGCAGAAAAGGCAAAACCAATTAAACTGTCCGATGATCTTCTACCACACATTTACCCGTATCACCTTGACAGCATTACTAAGTACGGTAAGAATTACTACGCCGTCCAGGGATATGAGGATTTGTTCTTTTAAGTAGTTGATAGTGCTTATCTTCACATGCATGGATTTGGAATTTACTTCAATAATGTCAGGTACCAATTCTTTCATATGGTTCGGTCCATGGCCGAGACTAAATATTGCTGATCCTAAGCTAATAAAGGAGATTCTAAGGAAAACTGAGGTATTTCATAAGCCCACTTCAGAAACAGGCAAGTTTCTTGCAGGTGGGCTTGTGTTTCTAGAGGGCGAAAAATGGGCCAAACACAGAAGGATTATCAATCCTGCTTTCCATCTGGAGAAGTTGAAGGTTGAATTCTGTTTTCAATTAAACTACTAGAATTTATCTCTGTTTTTTCATAACCTTTTGCACTGCAGCATTATTAGCCAATTATTTGGCCACATTTTTTGTGACCCGGTGAATCTGAAATTTCTATTTACAGAATATGGTACCAGCAATTGGTTTAAGTTGTTCAAACATGATAGAAAAGTGGAAAGCTGCGTTTTCTAGTACTAATGAAGGCTGGTGTGAAATTGATGTATGGCCATACCTGGAAGATTTAGGTGGGGATGTGATTTCACGCACAGCATTTGGGAGTAGCTATGAAGAAGGAAAAAGAATATTTCAACTTCAGAGGGACAAAATGAAGCTCAAGCTGCAAATACTGAAGTTCTCTGTGATTCCCGGATGGAGGTTAATCAAAAACTTTGCAAAATGAAAGCGCACTAGTTCAAAATCATTTCCTTTTTATTCAATTATTCAAATTTCAATATGATTTTGTTTGATAGATTTCTTCCGACGAAAGCAAACAGAAGAGCGAAAGCAATCTCCAAAGAAATCCAATCCTTACTAAGAGGTATAATTGAGAAAAGGCAGAGGGCAATGGAAAGGGGAGAAGCCGTTCCAAATGCCGACTTATTAGGTGTTCTTCTGGAATCGAATTCAATGTTCATTCATGAGCACGGAGACAAGAAAGCGGGAATGAGTATTGAAGATGTAATTGAGGAGTGCCAGCTATTCTACTTTGCCGGTTCAGAGTCAACATCAACTTTGCTCCTGTGGACTATGGTTTTGCTATGCAGACATCCTGAATGGCAAACTCAAGCAAGAGAAGAGGTCACTCGAGTTTTTGGGAATTCGGAGCCAAATTTTGAAGCCATAAATCACCTCAAAATTGTAAGATCTTCACTGTTGCTTGATTGTTTTAGCACTGAGTTGAAAATTTAGAGACAATGTAAGAGTTTCTCAAAAAGGATTGCTACATATTTTTGCATTTCATGCGACATATTTTAGCTTTTATAATAACACCTAGACTTCGCAGGTGACCATGATCCTGAAAGAGGCCCTAAGGTTGTATCCACCAGCAATTCTTACAGCTCGGAGCGCTACAGAGACAGTGAAACTTGGGAACCTGACTATTCCAGAAGGGGTACAACTGACAATACCAATAGGGCTCCTCCATTATGATTCCGAAATATGGGGCAAAGACGCAAAGGAATTCAAACCTGAGAGGTTTTCTGAAGGGGTTACCAATGCGGCAAAGATCCAATCCTCCTTTTTACCATTTGGTTCAGGCCCTCGTGTCTGCATTGGGCAGAACTTCGCATTGATTGAAGCAAAAATGGCCATAGCACTGATCCTAAAGCACTTCTGTTTTGAGCTGTCTCCCTCTTATTTACATGCTCCGTTTTCACTTCTTAGTCTGCAACCACAGTATGGTGCTCCCATCATCTTGCGCAGTCTCGAGTGAGTATCATGATGGTCCTAAATATGTATAATAACTGTTAGTTACTGCCATGTTATGCATATGAAGGTACAATGTGTTCAAATTCTTGAATGAATCCATCGATACAATGATTATAAACTAAGGTAAAACTTACCTTTGCTTGGGTCATCGCTCGTTTATTTTGATAAGTTGGACGACACAGGAAAAGTGCGACAAAGTGGGAGGCTCCACAAGACACTACTTGAATATGTAACAATATTTTACATTAATCTAGAAATCCACCTAAGAGCTTAGATTAAGAACAAAAAGATTTTTCTTTTTAAACACAAGTCAAAAGCTCAAAATATTGATTGTATGTTTCAAAATAGTCTGCGCAAATGATTAAGAAAGGTAACCTTATATAGGCCAGATTTGGAACAGCCTTCTAAGTATTGGATGATTTGCAAAGTAAGACACATTTATCATGATTTAAAAAATACAAAAACTAATAAGTTCAACTAGAAAATATTAAGAAAAAACATAGAAAACTCATTAATCAAGAAACCAAGAAAAACAACCAAGAAAAATAATCAAAAACTGAATTGCCCCTTGACATTCTAATAACCAGCCGCAACAGAGCAACAATCTGGCGGTTTTTGGAAATTTTGGCATCACTTTATGTAGAAACATGCTTTTCAAGAACCGTTTGGAAAGAAAAAGAACAAATTTGAAGAAAAGATGGGAAAAGAGATTGAAGAAAGATCTGAAGTAGAAGCCAGAAAGAAAGAGAGAAAGCTCGAGGTTAAAAAGAAGAAAACTAAAAAAAAGAAAGGAAGAGAGAAAAAAACAAAGAAAACTAAAATAGGATATAAATGTAGTGGGGCAATGTAAAGGATTTGTAGTTATGTTTTGGACAATAGTTGAAAATTGATTTTAAAGAGTTTTAGTATGTTTGTTTATGTTTTGGAAAGAAATATTTTTTTTATTATAATAGCCAAATTAATAATTTTTTATAGGATTTTTGAGGTGAAAGTGGAATTGAGTGATTTTTTTATTATTAAAATAATAATAAAATATATGTGATATATATAATATGTAAATATATATTGAAAAATAGGGAAGTTTTGAGGGAAATGAAAAATATGAGAGAATATTTTGAAATTTTTTTTTATATTTAAAAAAAAAAGATATATTTAATTATATTCCTCCAAGATAATTTTGACAGGGAAAGCATAAACAAACATTCTCTTTATAAACTTGGCAGATGCATGTATGGTGTAGTGATCATGGGTGTTGGTGTAAGTAAATGCGGTAGACGTGGACATGGATGTGACTAATTAAGGCATTGTTCCAACACTATTTAATAGCTAACTCAATATGGGATTGGGATTATTTTTAGGGCTGTTCGATGGTCAAATTTGAATTAGATTAATCATATTTGAATCTGAATTCAAATTTAATTATTAAAATTTATATTCAAATTTGATCCGATATTTTATAGGATCTTTATTAGTTAATATTATATTTGAATTCGATGGATATTCAAAACCCAAAAAAAATCCAACCCGATCTAATATTTTTTTTCTTTTAAATTGTATAAAAATATTGTATTTATAAAGTGAATCTACATCACGTTTGAATTTTTAATAACTTTTCATTATGTATTAGTCCTATATTAATGCATAGATAAACTACTATGCATTATTATATTTGACATTTTATTAATATTCCTCTTATTTTTTAGGCTAAAGATTCAATATTAATAGCATAATATAGACGTTATCATAGATATTAGATCAATATAATTTATATAAATTTTATTTTAAAATCTTTATTAGTATTATATACAAGCAAATTAATTTAACAAAAAATTATTAAAATTTGAATTTGAATATTTAACAGATCAAATTGCTTAGTTTCATATTTGATCCAATTATTTCAAATTATGAATATTCATAATTGAATTTGATTCATTGAATATTTTAATTAGATAAATATCCTAAAATTTGAATTGAATTTAGATTGAATTTGGATTAAAATCTAATCCATAATGGCCTTAGAGGTATTGACAAATCGAGTTTATTTGAATTTGTAAGCAAATTTAGTTCAAATTAATTGAATTTAATTGAATTTGATTGAAGTGGGTTTTATGAAATTAGATTTTCAAATTTGAACTAAATCAATTCAATTTAGGATCGTTTGGTACGGATTGGACCAATCTAAATATTTTTTCCCTATTTTTCTCCACCTTATTTTTTATATAAAAATTATATGCTAATTAAATTTTAAAATTCCAATTTCATCAGCCAAATGATAGAAAACTAAATACATATCAAGAAGACAAAAATAAATTCATCAAACTTCAATACATATCAAGGAGATTACTAACTGGAGACAAAAAAGTGAAGAAAAATAAAATAAAAAATTAAATTATTTTTTAATTTTTAATCAACTTAGTCAAGTCAAGTTAGTTTGGGTATGCAAAAATGAAACATGAATCCAAATCAATTGTTAATTAATTTTGATCCGATTTTACCCAATTGGACTTGATTACTCCATCCAACATGAACTAATTTGGTTGGTTTTATTTGGGTTCTTGGGTTTATTAGATAAATTCAATTCAATAAATACCAGTAATTATATGTTTTTATATCTCAAATACAGTGAATTTTTTAAAATTGTTTGCATCAATTAATATTAATTGAATCCCTTCAATAATAATAACAAAAATAATTGATTAATTGAGGTATTGTAACACTCCTAAATTTGGCATTATAGAAAATAAGATTTAAAACTTAAAACATTAACTTGACCTGAATTTTGGGGCTCATAATATAGGTATCAAGACTTAATTGTAAATATTTTGAAAGTTTCGAGGATCAATTTTGAATTAATTTTGATTAACCGAGTTAATATAGCAGACTAATTAGTTTGGGGACTTAATTGAAACTAGGAAAAAGAATAATGGGGTCAATGTGAGGCACTTAGAGAACTAAAGGATTTAATTGAAGACTAAAGAAAAGTTTTGGGGTCAAATTTATAATTTTTGAAATCTATTTTTTATATAGCAACCCCTTTCCCCCAAATTTCTTCACATTTTCGCATGTAAACCCCTCCCTTCTCCGCTTCGGTGAACCTCAAAAGTAACCATACCCTAATCTTCCCCTCAACTCGAGGAACATATTTATACCAACTTTGCAACCAAACAGCTAGTAGAATGTCGAGAAACTTAGAGCCGAGGTTAGCACACAACGATGATGGCAGGTCACTAGATTTTGGCAATTGGAGCTTAGGTTTGAGTACTAGGTTTTGGTGGGCTTAGCTTGGGGATCAGGTAGGTTTAGAATTTGGCCATTAGAGTAAGCAGAATTAAAGCTGAGAGACATGGTGGTGAGCAATAGAGCTATGGTGTTTTCTACTGAATTGAGTGGCCAAATGGCAGCAAGTTGCAAAATTGATTTGGGTTTTTGATAGAGCATAGCAAGGCACACAACTTGGTGATGTCGCAACCCAATTTCGATAGTGGCGCTGGCATTAGTTCAACAGCGGTGCTTTGGCAACTAACCACCAATTTCATTGCAATGGTGATATGAGCACATGCAGGTTGTTATTGCATGAAGAATTAGCTTTGAATTTAGTCAATCGGGTAAAATACCGATTAATCAGATAATTTGATTCTTGATTCAATCTAAATTCTAATGTAAAAATAAGTTAATTGGATAAAATTATGATCAGTGACCAGAATGATTGTATGTGATTTTATTATAAAGTGAAACGTGGACCTGGATCGTTAATTAGAAGCTAATTTTTATTAAATTAAGATAATTGATATTATTGAGAAATCTAATTATGTGATGTTATGAGGATTAACTATAATTTGGAGAACATGTAAAATTTGTAAGGATGATATAAATTTAGAATTTATGGGCTTAGAGCATCACATTGGGAATTTAGGTGAAATTTTGTTCAAATGGTTAAATGTCTCCTGATTTAATTTGGTTAAAAATGCTAAGTTGATTTTTGATGTTAGTTTAAGTTAATTACATTGAATTGTAATCATGAATTGAAATGAGTGGAATAAGATTCATGATGATGAGCCAAAATATTTGGATATATGTGTTATGTACCGCACTAGTGGGACTAGATTGAAAATTAGAACATAATTATTGCAAGTTCAGTTAATCAATATGATTGGCCTAAATTTTGTGTAATGTTGTAAGGATGATTGAAAAATAGAAACCTGAATTGATTTGCTAATCGGTGGTGTTGTAGTGATATTGGCAATAGTCAGCATGACATCTAAAGATGATATCGGGATTTGACCTTAAAATATAGTATTAGTTGTATAACAACTAGTATTAAGATGTAAATGGTTTAGTTATTGTTTAAGGAATGACACAAGCATTTTGATATTGGATATGCCTTTTTTGGAATAGGTGGCAAGGATCTAAGGTGTCCTAGATCGTAGGGCATGGATATCATATTTATGAAGTTTTAAGGTGAGAATCTACCGATTTGCTAGTTATTTTGTATACGTCTATTTGGTGTTTGCCTTGTATACCCAATAAAGGTTAAGCTTACCTTCCTTCCGGGAAGTCATTATTTCTTGATTGGTTGGATTCGTAGTTCATTTGAATTCTTTGATTGTTATCTGTTATTTGTTTTGGATACTTTGTGAGGGTCTACTTCCTTGATTTTGCTTCTGTTAAAATTGATTGTTCCCGTTCTGATGCCAAAAACTCTCATTTTCTTATCTGTTATTGTCCAATTTGAATTAGTTCTATATATTGTCTACTTGGCCTTGTCGGCATATCTGAATCCATTCTATATATTATTGATTTGCCTTATCTGCATATTTGAATCATTCTATGTTATCATTTGTTTTGCCTTTCTAACATACTTGATTGCATTCTGTATAGCGTTTGTGTTGCCTTGTTAGAAAAATGTATATTAGTTGTATCAATAAATACATATACAAGAAAATTGTTGGGCTAAGTGCCAATCCTAGCAGAATGCTTGGATTACTGTTACTGCCGAGCGTCATGCTTGGATTATTCTTACTATTGAGCTGTCATGCTTGGATTACTATATTGTTACAAAGGGATAAGGAGAATATGATATGCATGCTATGCTTTAGTTTATTTGGATTACATATGATGCTTGGGTTTGTTTGATTCTATTTGTCCTCTATTCATGGAGCAATAAGGATTATGAAGTCTCCCAAATTAGATTGGATAAATGACCATGCTGAAACCTACTAGTGGTCTATCCATTTATTGAATTCAACAATATTTATGATCTGGCATATTCATATTTTTAATTGTGATATCTTGTCAGTTGACATTCTATTGAATTAGTACTTCTTCGACAGATCCTTTTAACTGCTTGTTATACTTTCCCTCACTAAGTCCTTAAAACGTATCCTTTCTGTTATTCTTTATTTCTTCTAGACAGGATTAAATGAAGAACATGAGTTTATAACTTGGCTCGGAGGATCTATGTTTGTAATAGATTAGGTGGTTATATGTGCTTAGATTCATCTAATCATTATGTTTTGAGTTAGAGTTGTGATATGATCTATGGCGTGTATATGTTGTGTTTCATGAGTTGAGTCTTTGGCGAAACGTGAGGCACCGCCAGGTGAGAAGCCGGGCCTTGTCAGAACCCACCTGATAAACACGATTATTCTTCCTAAAATGATGGGAAGCATCCTTAGAGTGTACAATGGCAAGACCATCAACCCAGTTGAAGTCAAGCCTGAGATGATTGGCCACTATCTCATTGAGTTCTCAATATCATACAAACTAGTCAAGCATGGAAGACCTGGTATTGGTGCCACCCACTCTCCGAGGTTCATTCCCCTAAAGTGAAAATTGCATCATCAGCTCAAGAATACAGAAGGACAAGCAAATGTTTTTTTTCTGAAAGTTTGTGTTCTTTCTTGGTTCTCTTGGTATCTTTTTTAAGGTGCTGGAGTTCTACTTACAATTTCAATACTTAAACTGTTGCTGCAAATTTGTTCCAACGGATAGCCTTTTTCTTTGACTTAATGAGGAAAGATGCATAGAATATGTTTGCTATTTAGACAAGATTCATCAAAAAAAAAAAAACTTAAAAAAATTAGCCAATTCAAAATTAGTAAGTTTTATAGTTGAACAAGCGCCCTTGATTTATGTTTTGAAGTAATTTTCCCTTACATGAATTCTAAGTATAATATGAGTCTATTATTAATTTAAAAAGAAAAAATTCACTTATAAATGAGCTACAATAATAAAATTATAGTTTTGCTTTACAAGTTCAGAATGGGTTCCCAAGCTACAAATATAAAATTTCACTTGTGTAATAACAAAGTCTATAAAAATGTACATACCAAACTGCAATGCACGTTTAAAATCCAATCGTGTAATTACAAGTTTAAAATAGATATGCTGTTGGAGTCAACATATACGTATGTACATATTTATATTATATAAAAAAAATTTACTTTATACTCATAAACGACGATTGTTTCACCAACTACATCATCTACCACTCTCAAATTATACGCATGTAACTAATTAACTATTGATAACTACTGCCAGCTCTCGTAACCATCATCCCTTCTACCATTGCTAGACATGTTAAATATTCTTCTCAATTCATTCCTACTAAACTCACTAACCTCTTTTTTATGGCGTTAAAATCAGGTAATTTTTCTTTTCCAAACAATTTAGATTCATCATATTTGATTAAAAATTTATATAGTAAATAAATTTCGAAGGAATTTATATGTGTATGTGAAGATCACGTGCTATGTTGACTAATCTGAAAAAAGAAAAAGAGAGATTCAAGTATATTTTTTATTTATTTTTTGGCTGCGTGGCACTGGAAATTGTGATTGAAACAATCTAAGTGCATTTTACTTTGCCTCCTCAAGTACATGAATATAATATTTGCCCTCTTATATTAAAAAGAATTTTTAATTTTTGAAATTCACCTTTGCTTGCGAAATTTTTGAGAAAATATAGAGACTTTAAAATTATAGTTTGAAATTGAAAATATAACAAAACTAATTTAAAGCAGTAATTATATATTATCATAATTGAATTTTGCATTTAGGTTACTATTTAAAAAAATTATTTAAAAACTAATTTCATTTGTAACTATCACAAGTGAAGAGTAATTAATAGTTATAATCATCACTAAAAAATAAAGAAGTCATGTGAAAAGAATAGTTTTAAAATTAAAGAATTATATAGAACATGCTAACAATGCCCTTATTCTTTTGACGATAGTATGCATCACCCCCAATATGGTTTTACATTTTTCAAGACGTATATTTTTAATAAATAATTAAATTGATTCAAATACTAAAAGCACTTTTTAAATTCATATTCAGTCCTCATTTGATTTTTTATAAAATGAGCTTCCTAATTTTGTTAAACATTTAGAGATTATTCCATACCCACTTGATTTGACAAAAATACCCGTAAGTATAGTTGATGCTACTGAGAGTTGGAGGGTCAAGTACTTCGTTTGATTCGAGTTATTTTGGGCTTGAGAT
>JACGDI010005264.1:5287-16738 GCA_014898725.1 Jacaranda copaia | reverse complement strand
TATATATATATATATGTATAAAATGAGAATATATGAAATAATGAGAAATGAGAGACAATGATAAATATATATATGTATAAAATGAGAAATATATGAAATAATGGAAGAAGAGTATAACACCTTTAGAATTTTCTCGATTATATTTATAATATATGATCTTGCCATTATTTAAAAAATTTATGAATTTTATATTATTATTATTTTAAGAAGTTTTGTGGTTAAAATTATAGTTTCTATAGACTTGATTGCGCAAAAGTTTAAAATTTTGGGGCTTGCATGAAAGACCCTAAGTCAACTAACCTCATTTATTCTAAAACCTTGAACTCAATTGCACAACTTAAATACTTGGGGAACTAAATTGCAAAATTGAAAAATTGAATTTTAAAACCTAGCAGCTGGCAGCTGACAGTTAGTAGCATAATGTCAAATCAACCTTCACCATCTTCTTTTTTCCATTATCTCCTCTTGCCTGCATCCATCCTCCATTATCGGCGAGCTCTTTTGGCCACCATCTTTACCAACCAAACTGGCTAATCTTTTCTCCTCCTCACAAACTCCAAGAAGACCCCACCATACACGACTCACAGACACTAGAGAGGAACGACAAAGAACGACCAAGAAGGAGAATTCATGGCGGCCACCTAAGTTTCTAGTTTTCTAGTGTCAAATGATGACTTTGAGGGGTGGTTTAGGTAGTACTTGGCAAGGACACCTTCATAGAAGCTTTGCAGGGCAGTGAAACACAGCGACAAGGGTAGAGACCTATAGTGGAGCTAAGGTAGTTTTGGAACTTTAAGTCAACAGTTGACCCACTTTCTAATGAAGAAACAGAAAACTAAGGGTACCATTGGAAAGCTCTTGATGAAAGGAGTCAAACCACGACCAACGACAGTGGTGCAGCAGCAGGAAATAGAGAGAATTTGTATCTCATTCCCAAGAGCACATGCACGCAAATTGATCATTGAAATTCTAACTCATTTGAGAGATATTAGTATATAATAATGATATATATATGTGATTGCATGTGTATGTATACACATTTTGATCACCATCAAATCATATATTGTGATAGAAAATAATTGATTAGGACACCCTAGCGTAAAAACAGAACAACTTTGATTGATTAAATGAGCCCAGTGGATTCAAATGGCATTATTTCATGTAAACTATAGGTTATATAGAATATTAAGTGTAGAAAATCCTAATTTTATGTAACTATAATTTAATCAACTAAATTTTAGATTTTATTGATAACTGGATTACTATGATCAATATTGAGTATCAATAGGATAGTTACTAAGAACTGAGCTGATATGGGTATAATTTTAAGTATTGATGATCGTTAGGGTTGAACATGGATTTTGATATAAGGCTATTCTTTTGAATAAGTAACGTGGGATTTGACCTTAAAGATCAGTAGAGTTTGATTGTATCGCTAATGTGATTAAGGTGAGGTTTCTCCCACTCTCGATTATTACTTGCATAAGCTTACTCATGCTTGTTGGAAACCCCTATGAGGGTTATTGTTCAATCTTGATTTTTGTTTTATTACTTGATATTGATTTGAACACCCATGTGAGGGTTATTCTATGACATCGAATCTATTTTTGTTGTTTCGATGTTCAAAACTCTCTTCATGTTGTTAGATTTTGTCCCTTATACCCCAGCCTTGTCATCTCACCCTTTGTTGATCTTGATGAATAAAACGTTTATATTGAAATACTTTAGTAGACCTAATCATATTGATAGTCCTCTTGATTGTTCATGTATCTTGTTATTAGAATAAGTCTTGCCAACCATTATTGAATATCGGACTTGTTACTGCTTGAAAGTGAATTGTTATCTGTTGGTATTATTTCGTACCACCCATGGGGACACCCTTAGGAAGTTTTCACCTGAAGGGACACTATAGGGAGAAATTGGCCCAGGGTTAGATTTGAAAAGATGATCGAGCGGAATGGACCGATGGTGATAGGTCTTTTGGTTCATTTCTCAAATAACTTACAAGTAGCTAGAGGTAGCAAACTATGAGTGGTGAAATTTGGCATGCGGTTGACCATGCCATATAAGTTAGCTATTACATGTTGAGCTATGTGATTGAGCAAACAAAGAGATAAGGGAAGGTTCTTGTGTTCCAATTTTGTATTATTGATTGTTATCTTTTATTAATTGAGGAACAATGAGGAAAGAAGCTAACAAGTTCGCTAAATGTTTATATGTTTAAAGATTGATTCTTCATTGTCACAATTTGATCATCTGGATTGTTATCCAAAGTCCTTGTTATTTATTATTATGGTTTTTCATTCTCTCCAGCCTCTATTGTGTAATTTCTCACTAAGTCCTTAAGCTTCACCCTCATATGTATTTCTTGGTTTTTCCAAATAGGATTTGATGAGGGGCTAGATGATATATTTAGTAATGGGATGAGTGCTTGAACGTGTTTCTAAGATTTCCCGGACATCAAGTCTTGACTTGGGGAGATTATGATATGATAAATTGAATTAAAAATTTGCAACATGTATAGTTGTGGTCGATGTTTTGGTTTGAATATTGTTGAACTTTTTGATATGGTACCTTGCACTCTGTTTTAACTTCCACATTTAGACTAAAACATGTTGTAAGATTGTGATGTTGTTGCTATTGTTGGAAATTTGTAAAAAAAATTCATGGGCTTATCAATTGTATTGTCGAATGCTTAAGAAATGAACTGGAGTGGTGCCTCAACTTAGGTGCTATCTTGAGATAGGGCACTACAGGTGGTATTAGAGTCTAGGTTTTGATGATCTAGGTTAATATGGGAATGATTGTAGTGATTGAATTAATGGACTTACTAGAGATTAGACTTGACTTAGGGATTCATTTAGATATGAATATTGGATTAAAGAGAGGCCGAACGACACTGGGATGTGATTCTTGGATATGAAATTTGGGAATAACAGATGTTAAGCTTAGCTTTGAAATTGTTTAAGATAGGAATGAGCAGAGAATTTTATTTTGATACATCTCTTTTGTCAGAGCCTAGATTTTGAAGACCTAGGTTAACACGATTAGGACTATTATGATAGGAAATGATGGACTTTCTAGAGCCTAGGTTTTGATGATGACCTTGACATTAAATGTCACTAGGAATTATAAGTAACCTTGTGTTTAGGTTAGTTGGGATTTGAACTCTGAATATTTGATGTATATTGAAAGGTTTTATGGAACCTTAGGAAACCAAGAAATGAATTTAAATAGTCCGGTGTTAATGAAATGGATTTTGTGACTTTTGTACTGTGGGATGCCTAACAATCATAGGAAAAGAGTAATAAGTCCCTAGAGGAAAAGATTAAGATTTAGTACAAGAGAAAACAAGCTTGCTAAGGATGTATCAGGGACTTAAGGAGAGGTTATATGATCAGCATGAGTTATTCATGCAAAGCCAAGTAGAGTTAGCCATTTGAAATCAATATCGGGTTCTAGGAGCCATCTGCCGAAAAAGCTTATAAAAGATATTGAACAAGAAAAAGATCAAGTTAGAATAATAGAGGCTCAAGTACAAGAACTTCGTATCATACGAGACAAATAGAGAAGGATCCAAAGGAGAACTTAGATAACAAGTAAAGATTATCTTGAGAAAGTACATAGTACTAGAAGGTGATTACCTTGGGATGAACAAATTCCTATTAATTTCTTACAGATAAAAATTTGAATATAAGGGGATTAATATAGGTAGCAGTATACTTAAGAGAATGTATGATTTTTAGGACTAAATGGCATTTAATTATGCAAGGAATCAAAACCTAACAGCATGTCTAAAGGCAAAGGGCAACATGACAAAAAGATAAATATGATAGATAGAATGCTATTAAGAAAAAGAGTACTTGACACATATATAGTTATGGCATAGATGGTATGATTATGTTGACAAGAAGTATGAGGAGAAATGGAGATCATGGGCTATAAAATTTAAGAAATAATCAATGATGAAAGGATAAAATTTCGGGACAACTAGTGTAGATCCAGTAATCTAAAAATGTTAAGCATGAGACTCTTTGAATTTTCAAAAAAATGAAACTTGGAGAAGTAGCCCACATTTGGATTTAATGGTGAGATTTTAGAATTTTAAGTTGAAGATTCTCTTGAGCAGTCACATTGGATAATTTGAAAGGTTATACATGAATAGATTAATAGTGGATAAATTTGTATGATATAACTCGAATGATATAGTTATTAGGAGATTGGTGATGATGATGGCAACCCCAGCTTTGGATGGAGCATGATTTCTAGCAATGGATGGACATTAGCAAGGATGCTAAGTTCGATATCCCCAACAAGGAAAACTATAGCTAGATGATGTGGTGGCCGTGGATACATTGTATGTATATGTATGGGGTAGCAGTCACTTAGTAGTAGATTTTGACTGTTGGAGTGCATAGCATTAGCTAATATTTTCTATTCTCTCTGCTTATGCCTTATCAATTGTGTATGATTGGGCGTGTAATTAGCATAGCTATTTAGGAAACTTTAAACTTGTGTACATTGATGTAACTTTGCTGATGCTAACCTAATATATTAATGAATTTTATCTTTTAATTATTTGTTAGCAGATTTCCTTTCTTTCTATTCTGAGCTATTAGATTTGTTAAACTTACTTTTATCTTCTTTATTTTAAAAAATTTAAGAAATTGTGTATATTTATTCTAAACTTTGTGTGTAGAGAGCTACAATGAATAGATACTAACTAATAAACACCTCATTTAAATATTACAGATAGGGGTAGTCTGCAACTTCAAAGTTTGAAACTTATTGAATGATGTCACAAGAATTGCCTCCAGTGCATTCTCCTAACCAAGAAAGTCTAGAGGAAGATACCTCAAAATGGAGATGTCCAACAAGTGTTGAGGTAGAAACATGATGTCCATAGGTATTACTATCCGTAAGAAGAGAAGTTATAGAGCAGATGAATGTAATGTAGTAACAATTCCAATAATTACACCAGCAGCAAGGTCCAATCGAGAATCTAGAGAGAGATGAAGAACCTCTAAAGTTTGGAACATTAGCACATCTTCTAAAGTTTCACACTCCAAAATTTGTAGGTGAATTAGAACATCAAAAAGTAGAAGCTTGGATCAAGGAGATTGATGATATTTTTCAGATATTAGGTTACCCAGATGATCTCAAATTTATATTTGATATCTATCTTTTGGAAGAAGTTGTAAGTCAATGGTGGACCTTAGTAAGCCAACAATGGGAAAATAAGAAGGTACCTCAGATTTGGGACAACTTTATGTGGGAATTTATAGATAGATATATACCACAAGAAATAAGGGATGCTCAAAAACAAAAATTTGAAGGTCTTACTCAACCAAATATAACAATACGGTAATATAAGGTAAGATTCAGTAGGTTGATTCGATATGCCCTATAGGTTAATAGACTTTTATGCCTTATAAGCAATTTAACTTCGAGGAAGCTTTAAAGAGGGCCTTGCAGATGGAACAAGAACCTCTTGAGGTACATACAAATGAAGGTAAAGGCAAGATAAGAATAGCTTTTGAGATCGGAGTTGCTGCTAGCAAGGAAAGTGGCTTAAGTTGGAAACGGCGGAAGATCTAATTTGGGACATCAGAAAAGATTTATGGATTTTGTGGCCTGTTAAATCATGAGGAATCTAACTGTTGGAAAAGGCTAGGAAAGTGCATAAGGTGTGGTAGCAATTAACATCTTATCAAACAATGTCCTAACTACAGACAGACAGTTTTAAGGACTTAAAAAAGAAAAGGGAAACAAGTGAATGAAGATTCTGTCTAGGTCCTCGAAGGGCAAAGAAAAGTCTGCTTTCCGCCATTTTAGTTTATATCCCAAACAGAGTTTAGGGAGCAATAGATATATTACTTGTGATTATGTCTAGAATGTTTGGTTTTGTGAACTTGTAGCTATCTATTGGGAATGTAGGACTTATTATGAAGTCTGGTATGCTAAGTTTTAATTGATTATCCCTTAATGTTAAAAAAAATTTTAACAAAAAAATTATGTAAGTATGAACTCGTAATATTGTTTATCTTTTTTTATTAAAATTTTTTTGGTGATCTCTTAAATAATGGCATGCTTTCTTCTGTCAGGATGAAGTTGAAAACCATTTGAATATAGAATGAGGAGTGATTATGTTAGATTTTATTGCTCCTCTATTGATAGGTCCAGAGATTGGAAGATTCATGATATAAACTTATTGCAGTAAGATGGAAAACCTTTTAAGTATGGAAATAGTATGTGGCAATGAGCATAAAAGCACTTAGCGATGTCACGAGATAATCAAATTCTTTTGGGATAGTTTAATTACTTCCTATAGGCATATTCATAAAAATCAAAGGAAAACTTTAAATCGTTATGGATAACGGAACCATGGATTGGAGGACTGCTAGCCCACCTTAGAATAATGAAATAACCATGTGTCTTAGTAAGAATGAATATATTAGGAAACTAAAAAGAGAAGATCTCATGCACCAGCAGCATTCCAAACTCTTTCAATTTTCATGTGAGAATCTAGGGACCAGATTCTCTTAAAGAGGGGAGTTTGTAACACCTCTAGAATTTTCTCGATTATATTTATAATATATGATCTTGCCATTATTTAAATTTTTTATGAATTTTATATTATTGATTATTTTAAGAAGTTTTGTGGTTAAAATTATAATTTCTATAGACTTGATTGCACAAAAGTTTAAAATTTTGGGGCTTGCATGGAAGACCCTAAGCGAACTAGGGTTTCAACTTTATTTCTTCTAAAACCTTGGACTTAATTGCATAACTTAAAAACTTGGGGATTGAATTGCAAAATAAAAAAATTGAATTTTAAAACCTGCTAGTTGGCAGTTGGCAGCACAGTATCAAATCCACCTTCACTATATTCTTTTTTCCATTTTCTCCTTTCTTCTCATTTCTCTTCTCACTCGCGTCCACCCTTCATTACCAGTGAGCTCCTCCAGCCACCATCTTCACAACCAAACTGACCAATCTTTTCTCCTCCTCACCAGTTCCAAGAAAAACCTACCATATACAACTAATGGACATCAGAGAGGAGCGATGAAGAATGATCGAGAAGGAGAATTCATGGAAGCCACCTGGGTTTTACTTTTTCAACATCAAATGACGACTTTAAGGGGTGCTTTTAGTAGTACTAGGCAAGGAGACCTTTATAGAAGCTTTGCATGATAGTGAAACACGATGGTGGAGCTAAGGTAGTTTTGGAACTTGAAGTTGATGGTTGACCCACTTTCCGATGGAGAAATAGAAAACCAGGGGTACCATTCGAAAGCTCTTGGTGAGAGGCATTGAATGGTGGTGGTGTTGGAATTTCCAACGACAGTAGATGGCGACACCACAATGGCCAAGAGATAAAATTTTTGTTTCGTTCCCAAGAGCAAATGCACACAAACTGATCGTCAAAATTTTGACTCATTTGAGAGATATTTGTATATAATGATGATATATATGTGATTGCATAAGTATATATAATTGAGGGGGTTCAAAAAAATTAATGGAATTCATTTTGGAGGGAATAAATTTTTTGGAAGAAATTAAATTAAAGTATTATGTGGAATTAATAACAAAAACAATTGTTAGCTTTTGATTTGTCCCAAATTTTGGAACGAATTCAAAGATTGAGAGAAACTAAATTAGGCAAAACTGTAAAATTGGTCTTGTTCTTATATGCCACTAGCAAATTTTGATTTTATCTTTTCGGCCCACAGGACTGGTACAAAATATTCTGAAATTTGGCAATGTGAGAATAAATTGAGCCCAAAACTCATCTGTCAGAAGCCTGATCTTGTGTGGTGCTTGATTTGGCGCCACGTGGTGTTATATCATCATATTTGTCTTCTTTCTTTCTTGCGTGGCAATGACATGGCAATTCCGCATGCCATGTCAACAAAAACATGAAAAAATAATAATAAAACATATATAGTTAAGAGGATAAACTAAAACTTTTATCAATAATTTTTATTTATGATACTTGAATTAATAAATAAAATATTTTTAGTTTTAATTGAACTATTTTACATATATTTATGGTTTTAATATTATTGTGTAATTTAGAATTAATTTACTAAAAATTGATGAAGACCAATTAATAAAAAAGATCTTGGTGAAGTCCAATTAATCAAATCTATAAATTAATATGAAACTTAATTCATTAAGAATGGCCAATTAGTCACTCACTAGAAAATTGGTCAAGCCCATTAAAAAAAAAGGATAAGTTGGTAAAGTCCAATTAACGAATTTTAAAAATTAATATGAAGTCCAAATCATTTAAAAAACATTCAAGCCCAATTTTAAAAGTAGTTGGTGAAGTTAAGTGAACTAATTCTTTAATTAAGAAAGACACAAATTTTTAAACAAAAGTCAATCACGAATTCACTATAATATTTGTAATTCAATTCTTAAATGAAGTCTAATTCATCAATTCACTAAAAAATTTGGTGAAATACAATTTTTAATTAACTGGAGAAGCTAAATTAACCAATATCTAGACTAATGTAAATCTCAATTCACCAATTTACTCACCAAGTTATAATTGGTGAATTTCAATTCTTAAGCAAAGCCTAATAAATGATTTTCTAAAACTTATTGTGTAATTCAATTCTTAAAAAATAAATTAGAGAAACACAATTAATTAATTTTTTAAATTAAAGTCAAACCCAACATAATTTTTTACCATTGGAGAATCATTATTCTTAAAAAGAGATTAGTTGAAGCCTACAAAGAAGCCCACTTTATTAATTTACTGAAAAATTAGTCAAGCCCATTAAGAAAAAAAAAAAGGAGGTTGCTAAAGTCCAATTGACGAATTTTATAGATTAATGTAAGGTTGAGTTCATTTAAAAATTATCAAGCCCAATTTTAAAAAAAGAAGTTGGTGAAGTTAAATTAACTAATTCTTTAATTAAGAAAGGCAAATTCTTAAATAAAGGTGAATCACGAATTCATTGAAATATTTGTATTCCAATTCTTCAATGAAGTCTAATTTATCAATTTACTAAAAAAGTTTGTGAAATACAAATTTTAATTAGTTGAAGAAGCTCAATTAACCAATCTTTAAATTAATGTAAATCTCAATTTACTCACCAAGTTATAATTGGAGAATGCCAATTCTTAAACAAAGCCTACTAACTAATTTTTTAAAACATTTTGTGAAACTCAGTTTTTAAGAATAAATTAGAGAAGCACAATAAACTATTTTTTTAAAATTAATGTCAGGTCCAATTCTTAAAAAATGACACTAATTCATTGTAAAATTAGTGAAGCCCAATTAATTGAAAAGGAGTTGCTAAAGCCCAATTAATCAACACTGTAATTTAATGTCAAATCCAATTCTTTACCAAATAACTTTAGTTTACTATGCACATATACTATGCCAAACCAAGCTTCATAATTATAAGTATCTATGCACATATTTACATTAACAAAGTTTAGTTGTAGCCAAGTTGGTAAGATTCTTATTCCAAGCCACAACAGGTAGGATTCAAGTCTCCATTCCAACAAATATTGAATTTTCATTTCTAGTGGGCGGGCAGGTTGGTTGGGCGCATGCACACAAGGTGGTTGAGTAGGGTTGCTCCATTTCCAGCGAGTAGGCGGGTTGGGTGTGTTGGTCAGGCACATACGTGCGAGGCGGGTGCACCGCGGGTCGGGTAGGATGGGCCATGTGTTAAATATAACATAAGTTTTACTCTCTTTCGTAATGAAATTCATAGTTATCTATTCAATTAGTAATGAAATGCTTATTTTTGAATTAAAATATTATTTAACTATTTGTAACAAAATATTTTGTTACATAAAAAATTAGTAACTAAATTAAATAAATAATATCAATTTATTATGCATTGGTAACAAAAAAAATAAAATACAACAAAATTGCTAATGTTTTAGTAATTGAATATTTTGTTATGTTATAAAAATTTATTGTAACTAGTACACTTTTTTGTTACTAATATCATATTTTGGTAACGATACATTTCGTCACCATAAGTCCAATATTTGTAATGAATCATAAATTTCATTACTAAGACTTTTTGCGACAGGCTTTAGGGCATTAAACTTAAGTGACAAAAAATTTGTTACCAATATTTTGGGTAACAAATTTCACGTTATGGTAATGAAATTATTCGTTACTAAAATTGTAATTGTTGTAGTGTATATTGTATCAAATGCTCGAGTTGTTCCAGCAAATTTAGATTGTGACTATTATGGCAACAAATATTAGTGGATATTATCTCATAAGATTGTCATCACCAAAGAGTTGGAACATTTTATTTCACCATCGGTTATTGTTCCAAATTTTGCAACATTGTCAACTTGAGTTCTAATTGATAAAAAAAAGATAATTGATAATTGAATTTACACCTATACTTCATATTAGAAAATTAAGATTATTACATGCAATAAACTAACTAATAAACTTATTATTATTTCAGACATATTATCAATTGTCATAAAAAAATTCAAGCAACGCACAGTGGGAGCATCATCTAAGCCTTATGTCATCCATGAATTTGCAGTGATGGATCATGAGTAAGATGATTATCTAAATATTGCTTTTCTTAAATTCATCCATTGTTGAAGTCATTTTTAATATTCATATTTGTATATTTATATTTCTAATATTGAATTATCATAGGGAAAAATCAATCATTTTGTCTCTATGGAATAATATTGCGACATCAGAAGGACATATAATAATGTCATCTTCAAAAACAATGCCAATTATCTCAATTACAAACTACAAAAAATTAAATTTAATAGGGGACAAAATTATATTTAGTGGGGATTTTAAACTTCCACTAATACCTTTAGTTGGGGTTTCTTAATCCCCACAGTTATATATTTTGCTAATTCCTAGTGGGTTTTTTTGACTAACCGCCGTTACAGTTCTCGCTAATAATTAAGTGAATTTGCAAGGATTTATTTTTATTTAGTGAGGGTTGAGAAACCCCTACTAGCATTAAAATATATTATTTTATATAATTTTAGCGGGCCATGTAACTGGACCTGGGGTATAGACTGGAGACACCTGGTAGCCCTCGTAGGCCAATATACGCTAGGCTTCAAGATGTACTTGAACCTTGGCACACTAGGCAACTGGCGGTGGGCCCAATTTTATTTGGGTCATTTCATCCATAAGCCGTTCTTGCATTAAGGTTGGAAGTTGGGCTAGAAACTGGACTTTGGTAGGTTGCACTGTAGGAGCATAGATTGGATGGGCCACAGCATCTTGGGTCTTGGTGCATTGGACCATTTATTGCTAGAAATAATTCCACAATTGCATTTTGAGCGGGACTCGAACCCGTGCCATCGCCCTCCTACAAGGAGCCACAAACCAACTTGGCTACAACTAATATAAGCTAGAGTAGATATGTGCATATATACTTATACTCTCTACTGCAATAAGGCCAAAGTAGCAATATTTAA
>JACGDI010005263.1:50763-68125 GCA_014898725.1 Jacaranda copaia | reverse complement strand
ATATATATATATATATATATATATATAAAGCTGCCTTTACTTGTTGGGGGCCTTGAATCTCATGTCATCAAAAGTAGGTAGGCTTTGAACAAGTAGATAGGAATCAATTCAACTTTCAATGGCTCTTGGCCCAGATGCAAGCATTGATCTAGAATGATGTAATTATCATACCTCAACTGTTTAGAAAATCGGATTGGACCAATTGGATCATCAACTAGCTAGCGGATCTGTCCAATTTTCTCCAAAAATTGAAAAACTATAAAAAAGACCATATTTTGTAAAAACCGTTCAAACCAATCGGTCGGTCTATTGAACTGTTCACAATTCAATTGAAACAAACTGTTTTTTCATATAATTTTTAATGAAATTAATTTTTTTTTTGTCTAAGTACAAAGTTTGAAGATTAAAGTACACCTCACTAGCTATGTAAAAGTAAAAAATAAGCCTTAATTTAAAATTTAGAATTTAGAACTAACTTACACACTCTCAATTTTAAATTTTAGACTTGATATATTTAAATTGTTGCAATAATTTATAATATAAATTGTGAAATTTGGATTGTAATATTGGACAATATCCTTTAAGCTCTTTAAGTTTTATATTTTGTTATTTTATTAATTTTTAAGTAATATATATAATATAAATATATATTTGATAATTATGAAGTCGCGGTTTAATTGCGGTTCAATTATGGTCCGACCGACAATTCAACCAGTAAATCGTGAATCGATAAATTTTTTTATTCTAACAAACCGATTTTTCGAACACTACGTACCTCTTAGAAACAAAAGCAAAGCTGCCTAATTCCCCCTCAACCTATTGGTTGAGTCACTTTCTTTCTTGCCTCCTTGATACTCAAACAAATCTTCTTTTTTAAGGATTGAATGCATTTCTAAAGTTTTATATTTAGTAATGCTCGAACTCTTTTTTTTTTAATCGAGGGTCATCAAAATAAGCAAGAATACTATTTTATGGAAAATGTCATCGATATACATATACATATATTAGTTTCAATTTATATTTTCCCTCCAAGTCTTGATTTAAACTATTAGGTGTGTTCTTTGTGAAGTCGAAAAAGCATTTTTACTTTTCTAATGTGGGACACACTCATAGTTAAACTCAAACTATGAGTTACAAAATATACATATGTATATGTATGTATATTATAACAATCCCCCCTAAATGTAGATCATCCGGGACATGTTAGCACTATGTACTTCTCATTAAACCAGAGTTTAAAACTAAACATTTGTTAATTAAGGAGAATATATAAGGTTATTCATGTGAGATTTAACATAAATCTGACTTTGAATTCTTTCATGGAATCCAGGTGGCCCGGAAATTAGGACCATCGTGAAGGAAGAGAACACATACATTATTATCAATGTCGATACAAGTGATGAGTAGTCCTTGGCTAAGTGGCATTAATTTCACATCTTATGTGTGAAGTTGTTCGAATTTAGCGCACTTTTGAGATGCTTGTGTATAAATAAATAACTAAAGATCGATGTACAGACATGCATTTCTACGTTAGTGTGGAACACAAGTTTATTCTGTCTCGACATCAATTTAAAACAACTCACAATCAGATAATGAATCACTGCAGCCTGAGTCTTTCCCACTGCACGAGGAAGAGGACCTACAGTTTGCTAGTTTAATTGTAACTAATAACCATTGTGTGGAAGGATATATCATCACCTCAAATCAAAGTAGCATTTTTCAAGACTTCAACACGCACATATCTACCTTCAACAATCAAGAAATATCTCTCAAGCAATTGAATAAACTCAAAATCTTGCTGGCTACACTATTAAATATATGTAGGAATATACAGTGAAGCCAATCGAGGCCATATAGGAAGAATATATCGGTCATCACCATTCAGAAGCTTATTGTTTTCACAATATATGTAAGACTCATTCAACATAAACCAGTAATTCAATGAAAAGTGTTGGCTCTTGAGAACATGTAAGATCTGATGCTTTCAGCAATACTCTAAAGCCTGGCCGGTGGAAGACCCCGAGGAGCGTCCCACTCAGTCACAATGTGATCACGGGTGATTTCACTAAGTGTACGGCAACCACTCAATGCCATAGTGAGTTCAAACTCATCACGCAACATCTGGAGTACTTTTCTCACGCCGGCTTCTCCTTCAGCAGCCAATGAGAAAACCACAGGTCGCCCAATCTGACAGCCATGGCACATATATAGTTCAATCCAAAAATCAGGAAATAAAGGCAGACAACGCATAAGTGTTTGTGAGGTAAACAGTTAGAAGGTCATCAGCAATGGTCTAAATTTTGAAAACAATCTTGCATTTTTGTAAGCACTCCAATATTCTCAGTAATAAAATTCAAAGGGTGTTGGGTAAATTTATTAGATATAACAACTTATAAGTTCTTTTCAAAAAAAAATAAATTAAAGAGTTCCTAACTCACTTTTAATATTTTAATAAATTCCTTTAATTTTAAACATACAAATTACAATTGCCATTACTAACATAAGAAAATACTTGCACAGGGGAAATTAGTGTTGAAATCATTCTAAAATAGCATAGATCCCATGAAATCTTTTAGTGCATTGGTTCATGTTACTCAGATCTCTTTGGTTTATTAAATGTACTTACAAAGATGCCAGAGGCTCCTAGTGCCAATGCCTTGAAGACGTCTGTTCCACGCCGAACTCCTCCATCCAAGAAAACTGGCACTCGGCCTTGTGCAGCTTTCACAACCTGAAATTGCAACCAGTGATTAGGAAGAAGAAGACAGATGGATAAGAATAGCCTTGTGCAAGTTGGGTATAAACCTCTTCCAAAGCCATGATGGTGGAGGGTACGTAATCAAGCTGGCGAGCACCGTGATTGGATACAATAATACCAGCAGCTCCATTCTGAATGGCGATCCTTGCTGTATATTCAGGACAAGGAAAGTTCATTTTGCATCAGTATTTACATACAATGAAATAACTGAAGAAATTAAAAGCATCAGTTGTAGCACTTACTGTCCTCAGCAGTGAGTACACCCTTCACCAGAATTGGCATCGAAGTAATTGATTGGAGCCACTTCACATCCTGTCAGTGTTCAAAGTATAAAGCATTCATATTATATACAGACCTCTTCTAGTTCTCAATAATTGAACTCAAATACCAAGCCAATTTTACCTTCCAGCTCAGTGTACGATCAATTTGACCCGCAACATATGAAGCTAATCCAGAGTCATCAGACTATGCACAGAATGTGAGTTATAATGATATTTACCTTATCAAACAAGCCAAAAGAATGATATTGTGCCCACTTACTTTGTCCATCTTCCCGAGGTCCAAACCCTCAAAATTCTTCAATGTCAAGAAAGGTGGCAAAGTAAATCTGCATAAGGGCCATATTAGAAATTCTCTTGAGACACCACACCTCATTTTTATTAGACATCTAGTTTGAATTAAAGTTTGCACCTGTTTTTAATATCAGCTTCTCTGCGTCCCAGTCTCGGGGTATCCACAGTAAGTGCAATGGCCCTGAAACCTGCCCTTTCAGCTCTCCTCACAAGCTGAGCTACAACATGCCTGTCCTTGTAGACCTGAGCATAATTCAAAATTTTTGTAACTCAGAAATTAACCAGATAAGAACGTCTCAATATCCAGATCATTATCGGAATGTTAAATCATAAACTCTCTCCAAACGTACATAAAGCTGGAAGAATCGAATGCCCGGTCCTGTTGAAGCAACTTCTTCAACACTGGAAGTGGCCCATGATGACAATGTCTGAAATAGTATTCGTGCAGCATCAGCAAAGAGAAGAATGTTCTTATCTATGGACGTCATACTGATTATGTAGTATTATGTTCTTTTCCATCTCTCAGCTATAAAATGAAGTTCTCAACAAAATCATTATGTTAAAATTTTTTGACAGTAATGTCAGAAGCCTCTAAGACAAATTTGAAGATTCATTTACAATCAAAGAAGCAGTAGAACCTCAATGTTTTTGTGCTGTCTAGATGCTACATATATTCTCATTTTTCTCTATTTGAAAATGCATTGTTTGGAATATATGAAGGTTATATTTGAATTCTCCTCCATCTTGGTGTTATGATTCTAGTGTAGGAGAGAAACCAAACCATGATTGTTCCAGCAGCAGATGCGGCTCTAGCTGTTGCATACTCTCCTGCATATTATATAATCTGTGTTATCAGCATATTCAATAGTGAGTTCAAACTAGAAGACAATAATTTAAGGAAAAAAATATATATATATATATATATATATATATTAAAAGACATTCACAATTTAACTGTTCAACTAAGGTATTCCGGAGTAAATCATGGTTATATTATAGCTTGCCATAGAACTGATATTTACAAGAAAGTGGGTCCAAAAGTTCGATTTCATGATTTATTTTAAAGGCCTTCTGATAGTCTTGAACTTAAACTCAACTTTACAACATGTAATTGCTCTCAATCAAATTAATGCAGAAATAAGCTTTTATGAACTGCAAATTTGTTGTTTCTCTCAAGTAATTGGAAATATTCATATATTCAACTTATCAACCAAGCTAGAAAGAGTTATTTCAATCAGGATAGTGTTATACTCTCTGGGACAGGAAATGCTTACCTTCAGGGTGAGCCATTTTCTGCATAGCAGTCGGGGCAATCATGATAGGCATTGAAATCTTGTAACCTAAGACAGTGGTAGTCATGTCAATCTTGCTCACATCAATTAGAATCCGGGGCCTAAACCTGTATTTTGTTTGAATAGTGTCACCAGAAAGGATTAACACCATGAGACAAAATAAACTCACACTCTTACAAAACAAATATCTTGCCCTCAGTAATCTGAATTAAGCAACTTACAGAATCCTGGAGAATGCATTTCTGTTCTCAGCCAGAGTCCACTGATCCTCTGCACCCGATGCATAGTAGTCATAAACCATTTTCGGCAATTTTTCCTTGGCAATAGGCTGATACTCGTTTACATTTGTTACCTCAGCCATCTTTGCAATTGATTTCCCACAGTTTCCCTCGCAAAATCTTGATCAAAACATAAAAGGGAAAATTCATGTCAGATCATTGTGAATATACTTTGTAACATTTATTCTTATCTACTGATAACGTGCTTGAATATGACTAACAAGAGTTACACAAAACAAAACAAAACAAAGGTTGAAGAAACTTAAAGTACGATTTTAAACTAGGACTTTCTCTTCGTAACCTAAGAGAACTCATATATATCATCAGATAAGCCGAATCTCAGAGCTTAATTAAATGATCCAAGAGATAAATTTACTGTGTACTATAATATAATGTTGCCAGCAGCAAAACAATTATTATTACCAAATTTTCAACAAGCACTAGTCAAGTCAATCCCGAAGCAACAACTGTTTGAGCTGAATTCAAACAACCCATCCTAGCAAGAATCAAATCTTCCTTAAACTAACTAGAACTTCAAAATCAAAACTTAATCACAAAAAGAACAATCTTCCCTTCCAAACAAATACGCTTTCCAACTAGAACCCATAAATCAAAAAACAAGTTTTGTGTCAAAGAAATACAAAATGATTTACGCAAACAGAGAGAGATAGAGAAGAAGCAGACCTTAAGGCTCAAGACTAATAAGCAGAGCACATGCAAGTAAGACCACCGGGGGGACTACTAGTATTACTATTAGATAGAGTTGAAAGAGAGTGAACCAAGGAAAATTCTGAAAAACAATAGATAAGAAAAAGAGAAAGAAAAAGAAAAAGAAAAACAAGAAATTCAGAAAAGAACAAAGGAGAGGATGAAGACAAATGGGGTGGGGGTCATGAAGAGAGTGGCACAAAATTGAGGATGAGCATTTGGAGGTTAGAATTCGAGGCAAATCCGATGAGGGGCAACTGGGTTGCTCTCTGCCACAAGCTTCATGTGTGTTTCACAGTCTCTCTTCATTATCATCCCCGTCGTGTGCAAAATATTTCAAAAATTCCAGTATGATGTATAAATATGTGTATATGTACATTATTTGAGAATTTTGTATTATACGAATAATTTGTTATATATGATATTTGAGCATTTCTAAAATGTGTCAAAATCTCGTCTTCTTTTTGCCTAATCAACTCGCTCTATCTTGTGATTTTCTATTTGGATAACAGGGTGCTTGAAGAGAAGGGTGGTAAGCGGTCTGGGAGTCCCTTTCTTCGACTCAAATAGAGATAAAGCTCATTTGTAACAAAAGTTTTCTGAAAAATACAATTTGTCGTTAACTTTTCCTACTTAATGGTACATTGAAACATGAACTACTGACCGTATTAGTTTCTGAGATTAGCACAAGGTGTAACACTCGGTGATAAGTTAAAAGTGTTTTTGGAAAGTTATAAAGGGTCCTTCATGTGGATTGCCAATTTTTATATATTGAGAAAATGGGAGAATGCATTTTGTTATTTAAAAAACAGGAGAAACCTTTCGTTGTCGTAGGCTTTTCATTATTCTCTTTGAACAGTCACATAATAGGTACACGAATATGGGAAGTGTTTCTTTATCTTGTATTGTATGAGTTGAGTGATTAAAATTAGGAGGGGCAAAGTGGCTTCAAAATTATGGTTCTAGTCCAATCCATTTAATTTTGGGTTAGGTTTAAAATAATTTGATTAGATTTAGATTGAGTTAACTTTTAATGGGTTGAATTGGAATTTAAATAAAAATGTATTTAAATAGGTTGAATGTAATTTCTAAATAATTTAATTTATTCTCTCATTTTTCAGCTCCAAAATCCTTACATAGTTACACAATTACCACATAGTAAACCGAGCACATTTGTAATTTTTTGACACACATCGATCCGGATTTTGCATGTAAAAGCTTTGCCAGATAGCTCAACCAACTAAATTTAGTTCTATACTTTCTTTTTCTTACAAAAATGAGTCTTGTTAATTCGATTTCTTCTTCTGTACTTTTTTTATTATCATGTTGCACAATGTGTTCAATTAGTGTACTTTCAAAATGGCTGTGGACTTTCAATTTTCTACTTAGAATTTTCGTAAATTACAATCAATTGAAATTTAAAAAATAAAAACTTCATTTCTAATTTGTTCTAATTTTAATTTCTTCCACTCAATTTAAATAAAAAAAAATAAAAACAATTTGTAAATCATGGCTAATCCTCAAATCAAATTAATATTAAAAAAATTAATTTTCCTTAAAAAAATATTGTTTTTTTCTTTGATATTTATTTCAATTTATTGATAATTAATTTATACAACTTTTATGTTTATATTAATGTGAATTGAACATGTGCTTCTATAGAGTAGTACTTTCAATAATATGTTATCCTTAGTTCAACATATTATTTTATTTTCACATACAATGTTTTAGAATTTTTATGTGTATTTTATTATTTTAACATGTTCTTCCCTAGCGGAGTTTTCAACAATATTTTATCCTTAGATAGACATAATTATTTTATTTTTACAAGTAATAATATTTTGTATTAAAAATTTAAAATATTTTAAATAGTTATGTTTTATTCATTAAACAAGATTGTTATTTTTGTATTAAAAGAAAAAATATAAATATCATAAAATAATAAGTAAATGATAAGCTTACTTAATTTGATTTGATTTTACATAATTAATAAGAATTTAATAATAATTAATTCACATATATCAAATAAAGATAAAAAATTTATGGTTTAATAAAATAATATAACAATATATTTAGCAAAAAGTTTACATTTTTTTTTCTCTTTTTTGTATTGAACCTACTCAAACCTGACCCAACCCGTTTTTAACCCTACCAATTTTTAACTTATAAATATGAAACCATTTTGACCCCAACCCATATTGAGCCAACCCATATCCAACCCAACCCATCCATTTGCCATTACTAATTAAAATTATTCATAATTTATTCTCTCTCTCACCATTTGAGGCACCTTTGTTATGGACAAGGCTTCGATCCCCTTCCCACTAGACATGTACAAGTGGGATAATACCTCAAAATGACTTACCTTCATGTCGAGGACATATAAATCTTACTATTATCACAAAGTATTCTTCTTGGATTAAAAAGATTGAGAAAAGTATGAGAATGCTTGTGATTTAAGTCCAAAATTAGTTTCTTGGGTAAATTGTACAAATTACGTCCAAGGGTATAGTAACTATTTTGTTATAATATAATTTGTATTTGAGTGTGTTTGTTTCATGTTGAAAAAGTAAGAATGTAGCTTATACACTACTATAATATTAAGATTGGGGGCAATTTTTTTGCTTCTAAATGCCTAGAAAATGCCTTTAATGCATGCAGAGGCAATTGGATATAAAAGCCTCCATAGTTGCTATTGTGAAAAATATAGAGACAATTATATGGATTGCCTCTATTTGCAACTAATGAAGGCAATTTTTCACCATTTAAGGGTTAATATTAAAGCCTTCATTTCTTATTTTTGAGGGTTTTAAATAGAAAAAGTCTCCAAATTCTATATAAAAAAAGGTACAATTCCATGCCTCCAAAAGAGAAACATAGGTATATATTTAGCCATACCTTACAAGCATTATAATAACATATTTTTAATATCCATACAACCGTAATTTTTATTAATCAATACTAACAAATAGTCAAAATATCTTCTAAAAAATTCAATCGACATTTATTTCAACTCACAATATCCATTTTTGAAGAACCATGTTATAGCTATCTACATTTAATAAAGAAATAATAATTTCATTTTCAACTCAAAAAAGAATTTATATTTTTTTATCTGTATCATTCTAAATCTTTATAACGTATTGTTCTTAAAGAATAGTCTAAAAAATATATTTGATAACGAAATACACATTTGTATATTCAAGTTGGCACTTGGAGGGAAAGCCAAAAGATACATATTTTATCTAAAATTAAAGTTCACTTGATACTTGGAACTTGGCACTTAGACATGTGCACGTGTGATTAAGAAAATAATTATAACTCGTTTTGCAAAAATTTTTTTTCGATCCTGCTGAAAAGTTATGATTTTTCATATATATACTAAAAGATTGAAAGTTGTATTTTCTTAAAATGCAATTATATTTGCATTGATACAACTATTGAAAAGTTATCTTCGATTTATATAAATGTAAGTCAAGGAGATTACCTAGATATCTAGTAATTTTCTGAATAAAGCCCTCTTTCCTCTTTTCCCATGTCACATACACTTACAAAGCTTCTTAAAAGTTCTAGAGGGAAGTTTTTGGTATTTCAATTCAGAATTTGAGTAAGTATGTTGTGTCCGAAAAACAAATTATAATTTCAACCTGATTAGCAAACTTTTAATGGAACAGTAATTACTTTAAGGATAGCGTGCTCATGCCCACCACAAATCGTAACCAGTGTTTAAAAATTGGATTGAATAGATCGGTTTGATCGTTTCAATTAGGAACAAGCAAAGGTTTTAATTTGGTTTGATGATTAGAAACAATTGGTGAAAAAATCAATTCAAACCAATAAAAAAATCGATTGAACTGGTGAACTATTTTTTATGTTATACTAGTTAATAACTTTTTTAAATAAAAATTAAAAATTAAAGAAGTCAAACTTTTTTACTTTTTTTTTTTTCATTTTCTCATTCAAATTCTCCCCAAACATCAAATTTCAAACCCAAATTCAAGAACTAAACTTCAAGATAATTGAAGATTTGTGTATCTTGACTTTGTTACCCATTGTAATATTGATCTTAGTTTATGTTTTGAAACTTCTATGTTATTTGAGTTGGTATTTATTATTCTTGTAAGTTTTGATGGATTCTATAAGAATATTTTTTGGAAAGACTTGCTTCATGATTTGATGTTTTAAATTGATGTATGGATATTATTGTGGAGTAGAATTTGTAGAAAGCTTAATAAATACAAGACAATTTATATTTTTTCCCATATATATATATATATTTGCATTTTCTTTTGAGATATTTTATATATTTGTATAATTGATATGAGATAGCCTTAGAGACCCATTTAGCTCAACAGGCCCAGTATTAGTTCTGAACTGCCCAACAGGCCCAACACACTCAGCAACAATTGTCTGGTCGAGTATGTTGTAACTAACTGCACTCTACATGAAGCTTCATCTGTTCCAGCATATTCTACTTTCTTCGTAATCGACTAACTAGACCTGTTCGATTTATATATTGACCTAATAACTCACCTTGATATTGACTCAGATCCACGCTGCATTTATTACTCTGACAGGCAACATACCTCCATATTAATGGCGCGTGACAGCCAGTACAATTGTTGCCACCAACTCTGCCATCACCTTAGGCAAGGAGGCACCTACTAGAGATATTGTTCATCCTAAAAAATAGATGATAAAGCCACCTAGAACAGTATCAAGATCTGAAATGACCATCAACCCCTTGATAAGGACTAGAGCCCAATACATGTGGTGAGGGCATCTTCGACAAATCACACACTGGGAGAAGACTATAAATACTTCATAAACAACCACGCTTTAGGTAATGCCAAATACACTATAAGCTCTCTATATTCTATTTGATTACTCTATTTTGACCAAAATTGACTTAAGCGTCGGAGTGCCTTAGCCGGGGGCATCTCAGCTAGTGTAGAGTGTGTTGCTGTTGCAAATCTCAGACCTCGAGAAGAACATCAGCTGAACTATTTGACCTCTCTAGTTGGATCTATCCCAAATAGTACCCTTTCACTATAAACAACTTTTAACCTCATCATTTTTGGCGCCATCTATGGGAAACCTTTTGAGATTGCAACAAGAAAAAGGTAAACATATGCAGAGCCATGTCGAGAAGGGAGGAGAATAGGAGGTCCACATCTCTACCTCTCTCTTTCTCTCCACCCCAGCAAAGTGCACACGCTCTAGCCCCCAATGTCCATCAAGAGTAAATGGTGACACTAACCATGCCCCAATTAATCCAGCTGATAAGTGAGCAAATCTCTGCTCAAATATTAGCCCAACTGTCTGTCGTGCTAAATAGGTACACAACAGTGCTCGCCCCTATCGCCAGTACCACTCTTTAACCACCTTCTCTAGAAGATAGGTCTCCCTGAGACAACTGCGGCCACCAAGAATCTAGGTGATCGCCCACTCGTCATGAACCTAGCCCTAGATGCCCCCAAGAAGAGAGAAGGTGACCAGAATTATGGGAAACGATTGTAGACTCAGTGGATCACATTCAACTTAATCAAGCCCCACAGCATAATAAGGTCAAACGCTCTAGGCGTGACTACTATAAAGACATGGGAGAATCAGAAAACCTCTCAACCTGGATCATTCAAGCCCTATAGTGCAATAGGGCCGAGCGTGCCAAGTCGGCCTCGATCAGAACGCCACCTTGAAAGATAGAGAGAAATGGGAGAAAGTATCCCATCAAGTCCAACAGTTGAATAGATGCCTCAATGAGATCTCGAGGAGAAATTATGAAAAAGCACTTAACTTGGAGGGCCCTCAGAGATCTCATCGAGAGAGAGGATCTCCTTTTATCCAAGATATTATCGACAAGCACATTATTGTCAACGCGAAGGTTTGAATTGGTCTACCGAGGTATGATAGGTCGACAAACCCCAATGAGCACCTAATGCAGTTTGAACACATGATGTAACTGCATGGACACAATGAGTACATCAATGCCAAAATATTGGTAACCACCTTCCAAGGCATAACACTCAACTGGTTTGTGAAACTCGAGCCATCATCAATTTATTCTTATGACCAGTAGTGTAATAAATGTTTGCACCAGTTTGCTAGTAGGAGGAAGGCGAAACTCCCTCACACCTATCTCCATATCATAAAGCAAAGCAAGAGGGAGTCCCTCTAGGATTTTTTCACCAAATTCATCATAGAGGTTCTTAAGATAGATAACCCTTAGATTGAGTTCCTGATTTTCGTACTGTTCCTCGGGCTCATATATGAAGAGTGCGCCAATACTTTGGTGTGTGAACGTCCTAGGTCGATGGAGGAATTACTCAACCTAGTCGAGAGGTACATGACCTAAGAGAAGATGAACAAGCTCAAATTTAGATCCTTTAAAATCGATAAGAAGAAAAAAGAAGAGACAACCAAAAACACAAAGAGAGAGGTCGATCTCCCATAAAGCGATTCCATGACTATACACCTCTAAACATCCCAAAGAAAGAGGTCTGATATGCCATCTAACATGATAACCTCCTTAAGAAATCCAAGAAGTTGATGGAGATTGAGGCAATAAAAAAATTTAAGAAACATTGCCACTTTCACAAATAAAAGGGGCATGATATAGATAAATGCTTTAATCTCTAAGATGAGATCGAGAGGTTAATCAAGCAGGGCTACCTCAAAAAGTATATAGCCATGGAAACTTAGGTTGAAATGGGTAAAATCGATCGAACTCCCTATAGAGAAAGATCGATTAGCCTTAAAAGGGAGGAGAAAAGAAAGCACCTTGCCCATCCGTGGAGTAGTTGATATGATTATGGAAGGTCCCACTGGGGAGGACTCAAAATTCGCCCAAAGATAAACTCAGAGGAGGCTCAGGTCGACTAAAGCCTCACATATCAAGATGACATTCTATCTTACAACAAGTGCAAAGCCTATCTCATTCACTAATGGTGACTTGGCATACCTTGAAGGCCAACATATCAATCATAAAATAGACTATCCAATGGTAGTCTCTATTGAGATTGCCAACTTTGAAGTGCGCAAGGTCTTAGTCGATAATGATAGCTCGGCCAATATCATCTTCCTCTTTACCTTGAAAAGAATGAAGATGGGCTAGTTAAAATTTGAATCTGTATACACACCACTGGTTGGATTTGGGGGATCAAAGATCATTCTAAAAGGGTTAATCAACTAATCAACATCATTTGGAGAGGCTCTCAGAAGGAGGACTTTGATGGCGAATTACCTTGTGGTCGATGCCTCATTCACTTACAACATCATCATAGGTTGACCCACACTCAATACCTTCCGCGCAATTATGTCAGCCTACCACTTGAAAGTCAAGTTTCGACCCTAGCAGGTACAAGGAAACTTTTATGTAACATGATGGAGGCCTAGAGATATTATAATATCTCAAACAAGTCAAGCGAGTAGAAGACTTGATCACAACTGAAGACCTTAGGGGATGCCCCCATAGTGAAACTTGAGGATGCACAGATTGACAAGAAGCAAAAGGTGGAAAACACCAGGGTGAAGTCTGTTAGGGAATTTAAGATTATTGAGCTCGCATAGGGAAACCCCGACAAGATGACCCATATCAGAATTGACATAGGCCCCTACTTGGAGTATCTTATGGTTAATTTTCTGAGAAAGAATATTGATATCTTTGCATGGAAGGCATCCGTCCTACAAGGAATTAACCCCAACATCATTGTACACTGCTTTAATGTAGACTCCTCGTGCAAACCAGTCAGACAGAAGATGAGGACATCTAATGTGGAGAGGACACAGATCATCGAAGAGGAGGTTAGAAAACTCCTAAAGGATGGTTATATTATAGAAATTTAATATTTCTCTTGGCTTTGTAATGTTGTACTAGTCCCAAAGAATGAGGAGCAATGACGAATGTGTAATAATTTTACAGATATAAATAAATCATGTCCTAAAGATCCTTACCCCTACCTCGGATAGATTTATTAATTGATTCGACTATTGGTTGTGAGTTATTGAGCATGATGGATGCATTTTAAGGATATCATTAGATTTTCAAAGCTCTCAAGGACAGGGATAAAACCTTCTTTGTTGTTCTTAATGGGCTATACTACTTCCTGATCATGCCTTTTGGGTTGGAAAAATGCCAAAGCAACTTATCAGCGGCTCGTCAATTTTATGTTCAAAGACCAAATTGAGAAATCAATGGAAGTTTACATTGATGACATGATTGTGAAAACTGAAAAAGCTCATGATCACTTGTTCGACCTCAGTCACACTTTTGCAATCTTAAGAGCCTTTGGTTTAAAGTTGAACCAAAATAAATATACGTTCAAGGTCTAGGGAGGAAAATTTTCGGGCTACATGATCAGCTAGAGAGGCATTAAGGCCAATCCGCAGAAAATCCAAGCAATCCTTGACGTTACTCCTTCAAGAAAAGTCCAGGATGTTCAAAGGTTGCTTGGAAAGATTATAGCCTTTGGGAGGTTCATTGTAAGATTAGCCAACAAGAGCTTACCCTTTTTCAAAATTCTCAGGAATGCAAAGAAATAGAGCTTCCAATGGACTGCGCAGTGTGGTCAGGCTTTGGTTGACCTGAAATAGTACTTAGCCTTGCCCCCTATGTTGGTGAAATCTGAATTGGGAGAAGTACTCCAGGTGTGTTTGGTGGTCTTCGTGGCATTGATTAGCTCAATACTGATCTCAACCCGAGATAGCACACATAGACTAATATACTACTACAGCAATTCACTCCACAGGCCTGAGTGTAATTACTTGGAGATCTAGAAATTTGCTTTAGTATTAGTGACTGTGGCTAAAAAATTGTGACTATACTTCCAATCTCACTCTATTATAGTGTTGACCAACCAATCGTTGAAACAAGTACTAATGAAGCTGGACACATTTAGAAAGCTGACCAAATGGGCAATCAAATTAGGAGAATTTGATATTACTTTCCAACCTCGAATAGCCATCAAAGCACAGGTTTTAGCTGACTTTATTGCAAAGCGAGTCAATTTGCCTGACAAGTATCCTGAAACCCTTCTCATTTGGACCATGCACATCGATGGATCGTTGACCATATTCAATGGAGAAGTAGGGATTGCTCTCCACTCCCAAGATGCAGAAAAATACAATTTTGCACTAAAGTTGGATCATGTTGTCACAAACAATAAGGCAAGATACGAGGCCCATATCATTAGGATGAGAATGGTGCTCGAGCGAAGGGTTGAACACCTGGTCACAATTACAGACTCTTAGTTAGTAGCTGAGCAAGTCGATGAAAATTTCAAAGTCAAAGACATAACGATGAGTCGGTACTTGGCTGAAGTGAAGTAGTTGCAACATTCATTCAAATGGTTCACCTTTAGACAGGCTCCTCAATTTGAGAATGAGTGGGTAGATGCTCTTTTGAAGTTTGCCAGCTCCAACAAGGGGATGACGGACAGGAAGATCACATTTTTGGTCTCCGATAAACTATTAATTGGGCCCCACGAGGAAAATTTAATAACAAGCATCAAAGGAGTAGCAACTTCTGGGTAGGTCCTAATCAAACTATATCTAAGCTAAGGCACCATCCTTGAGGACAAAAACGAGGCTCGACGTCTTTAAGGTCAAGCTTCTAAATTTACACTCAATGAGTATGGTCAGTTGTATAAGAGGTCAATCTCTAGACCTCCCTTGAGGTATCTAGACTGCAATTAGGCTCTAGAGATATTACAAGACATTCATGCTGGTACGTGTGGCAATCATTCTGGAGAAAGATCCCTGGCCCACAAAATAATTAGGTACAAATGCTTTTTAGCCAGCATTATTGAAAGACGCAATAGACTTTGCGTGTAAATGTACTTCACGTCAAGTTCACTTGAATTTACCATACCAACCCATAGCGTCAATGGTTAGTGTCCAAATTGCTTGGGCATTTGATCAGTGGGGAATTAATATTTTGGGTTCGTTGCCAAAAACAATGGGGCAGCAAAAATTCATAATTGTCATGGTTGAGTATTTCACTAAATTGGTAGAGGCTGAAGTTGTTCCTAAGATAATAGATGCAATCATCAAGAGTTTCATATGGAAAAATATTATCTGCCATTGTGGCTTGCCTAAAGTTCTTATTTCAGATAATGGCACTCAATTCTAGAGCAAAAGCACTAGAGGTTGGTGCGACACCTTGGGGATCGTACAACATTTTATTTTAGTGGGCAATCCTCAATCAAACGGTTAGACAGAGGTAACCAATAGAATGATCCTCAATCATCTGAAAGCTAGGATACAAGGCACTAGCTCGAGTTGGGCGGATGACGTACTCAGTGTGTTATAGGCATATAGGATAACTTCTCGAACATCCACTGGCCATACCTCTTACAGTTTAGTTTATAGGTCCGAAGCAGTCATCCCTTCAGAGCTAATTCGACATACAGCTTGAGTAATCCATTTTCATCTACTAAGAAACACGTCAGAGAGGATACTCGACCTCCAGACGATTGACGAGCATCGTCAAGAAGCCTACAATACTATGCAGCACTATAGAATAAAGATGGTCGAGAACTACAATAAAGGGGTTAAACTGCATCATTTTAAGGTTGGAGATCTTGTCCTCAGGAAAGTAGAAGTCTCCAAGAATATGGGGAAGCTCGACCCTAAATGGGAAGGACCATACACTGTCATCAAAATATCAAAACATAATGCTTATAGATTAGTCAATATGTAAGGAGAAGAATTCCCTCACTCGTGGAATGCCATCAACCTCAGGAAGATTATGCTGTACTTACCTTTGAAGTTTTTTGGCTTGAATAAAATTCCAACAGTATTGATACAAATTGAAGTCACTGACATACTCAAACAGCTTCATGCTGCCAAGTCTCAAGTCAACCCTATAGTCAACAAATAAGCAAACCTGCGCTAACACTCAAATGGCTTCATGCCGCTAAGACCCAAGTCGACCCCATAGTCAACGGATAAGCAGCCTTGCGCTAATACTAAACTAGCTTTATGTTGCTAATACCATAGTCGACTCTGTAGTTAACAAAGTAGCAACTCCAAGCAGTAAAGCAACTTTAGCATCAAAGCTTATAGACCCACGTCAACCGTGTCGACCCTAAAGTTGACAAAAAGCTATCCTCACACAATTAACCTCCTAAATCCCGTGGTTGACCCAGTAGTTGACCAAGACGTATTAAAAAATGACAACGCAATTGAATGGCCATGCAACAGACAATGTTAATGTGAGTCGACACAGTCGACAACAATCTTGTCCAATGTTCTCCATTATGATGGTGATAACCAGATGATTATCAGATATTCCCCACATTATTACGATAATTAAATTAGATGTGAAAAGACTCAGTAGCTATCTTTAACACGACAAGAAGGAAAAGAAAAGCAGTCTTTATTCATCGACTAATTGATCGTTATTACATAAAAAAAAAGCAAGAAACAAATAAGATAGACTATAGAAAAGCTGATTTAGTTCTGTCTAGTCCCTGCTTGCTCGCCCTCAAGTCATTCAGAGTTTGGATTAGGTATTACACATGTAAGGGGCAAGACTACTTGAGAAGGTTCAGAAGGCCCTGCGACATCGCTCATGAAGTTGGTCAAGCGTAGCACGTACTATGCCACATTGACCTCTTTCTCCTTCAGTTGCACCACCAGGTCCTCGATAAATGCAAACTCCTCAACCAACTGCTCTAACCTAGCATCTACTTTAGTCTTCTTCTTTTGAGCTTCAATTAAAGGCTTACCAACACTATGATCACACTTTTATCT